>ML682097.1:355455-395103 GCA_007922195.1 Podocnemis expansa
GTAGGCCTTCAGCCCCCAGCTACATGCCTCCCACAGCCACCCTATCCTCCAGCTACACACCCACCTCTGCTACACACACACACACACACACACCTGCCATACACAACCCCCAGCAGCCCTCCCTCCCAAAGCTTTTACCTGGGCTGTTTTCAGGCTGCCTGACTCAAGTTGCTCCGCCCTGCAGGAGGAGATTCACACACTCCCAGCCTCCTGCTCCTCTCTGCCGGCTGAGCCTAAAGTGGAGCCACCAAAACGCTGCGTTTGGGCTGCTCCTGCTATTTTTAGGGGGCCCACTGGAACTCCACATTCTGATGCCTTCCTCTATTTTTAGGGGGGGCCAGAAAGCTGCCTGCCTAAAAATAAGGGGTCCCAGAACTGTGTTTCAGTGCCCTCCACCTTACTTTAACCCCTGCCTTTTCCCAGCCCTGCACAGTCCATGTGGCTGGCTGAGCAGGGAAGGAACTTTAACTCCAGCTCTTGGGGATGCTTGCGGCACACTTTGGGTGTTGCCGTGGCACACCAGTGTGCCCCAGCGCACTGGTTGGAAACCACTGTTCTACAGCAGTGGTTCTCAACCTTTTGTGAGCCGCAACACACTTGGCAGGATGTCACAGCCCTACAGGACACACTAGCCTGCTCTGCCCCCATCCAGGCCAAATCCAGCCATCTCCCTGGCTCTCTGTGAAACACCTACTGCTGTGTGGCCACATGGTCACGTGTCTTGACACAGTGGTTGAGAACCGCTGTTCTACAGAATCCCCCTCAGAGCCGTAACTATGGTGGGGCGAATGGGGCTTTGCCTCAGGGGCATTGGAGCGGCTCCACTGAGCCACTCCATTAAAGGGCACATTTCACACTGCCGGTCCCAAGCGCCACTAACTGCAAGGGGCGCTGAAACAGAGTGTTACAGCTCTGATCCTCCTTACTCCCTTTTTTATTTAACGGCATTTATTATACTTTCTATTTGAAAAGAAATCTTTCAACTATGAAGGAGGTGCTGTCTGCTTCAGTCTGTAGAACCAGCAGCAGCGCTGAGCGAAACAGGAACAGCTCCTTTGCTCTTTGTGGGGTGCATAGTGAAAGCAATTTTAAGCATCGCTCATCTTTGAAGCAGTCACTAATGTGCTCATCCAGATGGATGTACCACCCATTTGAAGGATGTGAGTTTACTCTCTTAAAGACTGGGAAAAGTGACTGTCCTGTAAGATTTTTTTTTTTGTCATTACTTATATTTGGTTTCCTTAGGCATCAATAACCTAACTGTGAAAGTCACCCTTGCACCAATAAGTGAGTCCCTTTCACTTTAACTTTCCTTAATAATCTGTTGTCATTGTTCATTTTATTTCCCTTGCCTCTAAAAACTTCTGCTTCCTGGAGCTTCTGAGGAACAGCCTAGTATCATAAGAATTCAGTGTGGGAAAAGACCAGCCATGTTAACCTTGCCAATTTCCTCCTCACCTTAGCTCCTGCACTCTTTGATGTCAATGGCAAAACTTGCACTGACTTCAGAGAGAGTAGGATTGTTCCTTAGACTGGTGATTCTCAAATGGTAGCCATGGAGTCACCAGTTGTCCATGAAACATCTTCTGTGATTGCTTGGGGGACTAGTCTGTTGGGAAGTTGAATCCAGAAGAAGATATCAAAGTGAAAACCTTGGAAATGACTCCTTCACAGCAAATTCCCTGTGGCTTTCTCCATCCCAAATGAAAATGGTTCAGATTTCTGCCACTTTCCATGGTAACAGTGTGATATATAATCTAATGTACCTCATGATTAGGACTAGTTAGTAATAGTCCTTTAAAAACTCATTCTCAAAAGGGTTTTTCTCCTTATCTCATGGATCTAGTTTCCCAAGATAGCAGTAATTTGCACAAAAGAGAACAATGTTATAGCCAACTAGCTGGTTCCCATTTTTCTTCATTTCTCTTTTACGACACAGTGGCTATGTCTACACTGGAGGCTTAAGTTGACTTAACCAGGCTCAAGTCGATTTAAGCAACTCCATGGCCACATTTGGAATTCATTAAGTCAACTTAAGCACTTGCTTAAGTTGACTTAATAAGTCTCACCCTTAAAATCAACTTTTAACACTTAAGTTGACTTTATTGTCAATGTAACAATATATGGTCATTAAAGTCAACTTAATAAAATTTAGTTAAGGCAGGGGACCCATTTAAAGTCGATTTTATTATGTCGACTTTAAATGGGTTCCCTGGCTTACGCCAACTTTAAGCCGACCTTATTAAGTCAACTTAACTGAGCTCTCTAGTGTAGACATTGCCAAAGAGATGACACCTCTGGGGAATGGGGTAAAGTCATTGAAAGTACACATAGGGGAAAACTTGTTGGTCCCATCTTATCCATTTCTGCCATAGGTCCTGTACATGTGCCATACACTTTGTCTCTCCTCACTATCTAATGGAGAGTCCTACCATATAGTGCAAAGCTTTCTTCACCCAGTTTAAAAGGATTCTTTAATTGGCTATGTCTATATTAGCCACACGTAGTTCAGACTTGCAAGTTTGAACTAAAAAGTTCGAGGTTAGTTCAAACTAACTTTTTAGTTCGAACTAACCATGCGTTCTAGTTGAAACTAAGGCTTAGTTTGGGTCTCGCCTGCGCCTAATTCAAACTAAAGTTCAAACTAAGTGCAGAAATCCGAACTAACCCCAGTACTAACTAGTTCAGACTAAGCTTTCCCTAGTGTAGCCATGGGCCAAATTAGTCTGGACTAATTGGCTGGTGTAGACATAGCCATTGTGATTTCTGCCACTTCCTGTGGGGAAGCTGTCTTACCACATCATTAATAGTATTAAAATAGTCTGCTGAAACATCACTCACAAAAACATCAGTGTTTCTCTTTCATCTCATTTTCCTCTTCTCTAGATGTTTACTCCTCTAGAAAAACAACAGTAAGACCAGCTGGTGAGCCCTCTTTTTTATTTATCGTTTGAGTTTTCTTTTTATTCTCCTTATAGTGGATGCCCACATACAGAATTGCACTGTTTTAGTTAAGTTGTGTGGATATTTATTTCAGTTTAAAAAGGTACTTATTTTGGCTTAGCTAAAATGTGTGCTCAAGAGTTTGATCAGTACATAAAAATCATACTGCTTTAAATATACTAATTTGGGACATGCTCTATGGTGTAGATGCAGTTACATCAATATAAAGTTCTTTATACCAATACAGCTTAGTCCTATAAGACAACAGTAATAAGCTAGACCAGTATAAGGCACATCTGTACTGATAGTTACTTTTATGGTCACATTATACTGACCTAGCTATTTCTATAGAAAATCACACACCTAACCAAAACAGGTAAATCAGTATACAATCTGTGCATGGACTGGTCCTAATGTAGAAAGCCTCATTTACATGGATATAACACAACTTCTTCATGGCTATAACTGAATTTGTTTAAAATTACACATTTAGTTAAATCAATGCAACTCAGCTTCAAGATAAGCCCATAAATGCTTTTTATGAAAAGAGAAACTAGGAGGGGAAAAGACCTGGGAGGACTTTTTGTGAAGACTACTCTGACACTGGAATATCATTAATCTTTGGTGCACACTTACTCTGATTATGGTCAGCTTGACTTAAGTATCTTTTGAGCATTTGCAGTCCCTTTATTTCTAATCTCATAATAAAGCAATTTATTGTGGAACTTTGCTTTGTAAATGTTTATAAGATGCTGAACAAAGAGCTCTATTTCTGTATTATCATTGTTCGAACTTTATGGTCATGTGATAAGTGTATGCATTTCTTTGCAATTTGTGCTGAAAGTGACATCCCTGTGGAAAGTACCAAGAGGAGCCATTTTAGTCTAGCCCAGCAAAACAAATAAGGAATCTGGTGGCACTTTTAAAAACTAACAAATTTATTTTATCACTTGAGCTTTCATGGAAGAGAATACTTGTCAGACACTTGAAAGTGGGATTCTCTCCCACCAAAGCTCATGTGATAAATGTTAGTTTTTAAAAGTGCCACCAGACTCCTTGTTTGTTTGTTTTTTACTGTGCAAAGTAGTTGCTTTTATTGCAAGTATGACACCACACTGCTTGTGCTAGGTATTTTTGCATGATTGTTTCCACATTTGTTGCAAAGGAATCTGGTTTTCTCTTGTAATCTTATCTTATGTGTTGCTATGCATCATGAATTAGAAACCCTCCAGTTCTCACTTGTCAGTATACTTTGTCTCAGGACCTTTTTCTTCTAGCCATGTAAATAACTTCTGTTCTTTGCAGTCAAGTTTTTTTTTTCTGAATAACTTCACTCTAGTCTCACTATCCATGTCACAAGTAATTCCATTGCTAATTGATCCATTTTTAATTGTTCAAATTAACATGACTTTCTTACATAGGTCTGTTATTTAATGACTTATGTACTAAACACTTCGGAGCTGGTTTCTTATAAAGAAAACAACACTTCCAATCACACTTCTGAGTATGGTATTATAGGTATTTCTGAATGGTTTTGACTAGCTGTTTGCAATCCCTATCGCCAACTTTCTGCAGGATATTGGAGACCTTCAGGGCTCTCACAATTGCTGTGTCTAGCATGTGGAAGTCTCTTCCCTTTCAAATTACTCTGCAGTGCCAATTGCTTCCAAGAACTTTTGGAAATCCTACAGCTTCCCCTCAGTTTTCTGCCCAGCTTTCTTCCCTTCCAGACTGAGGGATTTGGGTGACTTTATTTGCTCCGTTTTTCCAAAGATCTTCCTGCCTTTTCCTCTTATATCACTCCGATTCCCAGTATGTATTAAAAATAGAAACAAGGGGATGAGGTGGGGAAAGAACACCCAAGGGTACAACCAAAATACAAACCTTTTGCAATTAAGACTTTTCAGTAATCTCTGTACTTGTAGGTTTCATCCCTTCCCCCATCCTCTATCTTAACTATCAGCTGTTTGCGAGAAAGACTGTCTTGCTTCTTCTGCACTGCAGGCACAATGGGGTCCTGATCTTATTTGGAAGTTCTGGCCATTAGATCATTTTCATAATGTAATAAAGCTGAGAGGCACTGGAGTGCTAATTAGAAAATGAACTGTATTTTCTAGCCCTAGTAGCATGATATGGGTGAGTGTTACAGAAAGTACACCCCCCTTCACACTATAATACATGCATCCAACTCTGGAAGCTATTGTTACAGGATGCCAGTGTAGGTGAAGGCTCTGAAAGCAAGGTCAAGTCTCTCGTGAAGAGGAAACGGCCGTTCAGAATTGATGTGGGTGTTTTGTTGCAAGAGGTTGGAGATGGTGAATCTAAAAAGATTCACCACCAGCTTACTAAGCCTAATGTAGTAATCCTTGAAGTAAAAACTGAGATTATTAAAACACCATTATTCCAGGCCATCTGCACTTGTACTACATAACTTGTTAAATTCCAAGGCCAGAAGGGAGCACTGTACATATTGTGATCATTTTCACTCCAGATTCTACTGCCATGACTATGAAACCTGGAGAGTGCCCATGGACGGGACATGCTTGGCAGAGGCCACCAAAACGTGGGCATCTAAATTTATCTGGTTCATCTGAGGAGTCTGGCTCAGATTCAAAGGAAGGCAAGAGATGGGGTCATCAGTCCTCCCAGAATCCTTGCTTGGCTCCATCCTGTAAGAGAGATGCAGACTGCAAAGAAAACCTGAAGTGCTGCGCAGTTAAACAGTGTGGGCAAAAGTGTGTGAAACCTGTCGCTATAAAGCCCAGCAAGCCCTCCAAGAAAACACCCTGAATAGCTCATCATTAATTGTCTTTGTTCTTTGGGAAATAAATCAAATGTTCCTCTAGAAGAAGTACAATTAAAAACCCTCAGCATTTCAAAAATCATTGTGTTTCCTCATGTTGTTTTGAGTGGATTCTATAGTCACTGGAAGCTGAAGTTTAGCCCTAGATTGGATGCACAATGGGCATGGCAGTGCCACACACAAACACACACACCTATGAAAAGAATGCTCATTCTCCTTGGCTGAATTAGTCCTTGGTCTCTTTCCTTTGATGGCCAGTGATGTCACTGCAGATTGTGGTGGGTTTGTTTTGTACTTTAGACACACAGTCAGCCAAGACCCTGAGATCTGCTACCTCATTTCACATCAGACAGTGATTTCTAGTCAACCCCCTCAGCAACCTCTAGATGGAAAATTCTGAATCTCATTCATCAGTGCTTTGGTCAACTAGTCCTCACCCTGAAAACTGTAATAACTCACATCATTTTGTTTAAAGGACATCTTCAAATTAGAAGTCAAAAAAGGGGATAAACATACCTAAAAGGTACATTTTCCAGGAAACTGTTCCAAGTAACCCAGATGCAGAGGAGACACAGGTCTCCTATGCTCTTCCTAAAAAAAGTAGCCCTACTCAGCCATCTAACAGACAAGCAGCACTGACACATCCCCATACACAACAGGGGACAGTACTGTAAAACACAACCTCCCCCTGTCTCATGCCCTTTGATTTTGCTGAGTCACAAGAATTTCTACACATGAGCAGTTCTTAGCCATAATATTTGGAAGCTGTCTGAATAGTTATCATTTGCTTTGTCTTGTATTTGTGATATAAACCCCTTGCACCTGTAGTAAGATCAACTATCCACAAAACATTCAGATTCTGCAGTTCAGCTGTGGAACAGGATGGTATTAGGGTGAATTAAAAATATGAATATTTTAAAAAATATTTAAGTTAACAGAAGGTTCTAGTCAAAGGTTACAAAGGGAAGGTCCAACATGGCATAAAACACTATCAGGGAGGATCAATTGCTTTGTTCCGGAAAATGATCCTTTGCACCCCCAGAGAAAGATGAAGATGGAAGAGATTTGCAGTGGAAACAATGCATGCAACATGCTCTTTAATTTCATTGTGGTACATTTATTATATAAACAGAGCTTAAGGGAGACATGGGGAAACAAAACAGAAAGAAAAAACACCAACCGTGAGCATTTTCAGATATAACCGCAGTACTAAAAAAAGCATGTCGCCTGACACAGACCTAACATCTCCAGCACTGAAGAATCGAGTAGTCCGTCACCAGTTCAGTGAATTCACACTACAGCATAGCCCTAGCCAACTCTCCTGACTTTCAGATGATCACCCCCTTCATAAATGATAATTAATAACTTTAATCAAGTTGCTCAGAGTGAAGTGGGCTAATGTTCTTGTCCCCAGTTTATAGAATTTCAAACACCCACAGATCAGGCTGGGCTTTCTGGAACTCAGCATCTCTGGAAACAAGGCTGAATTGATTTGCCCAAGGTCACACACGGATCCTGTGGTAGATCTCCACTGAACTCATCAGAAAGACGCCCTTGCTGCCCTCTCCCTCATCCCCTTGCTCTAATCCCAGCCCAGATCACCATGGCACTCACTCAGTGGCAATGCCTTTAAATCCATCCAGCTGCTTCCCACTGAAAGGCCCAAAAGCTGATGTTCTTACAGGATTCCTGTACTCACACCAGTTCTTTCTTCACCCCCAAAGGGAACAAAACAACACATACCATTTTACCCTCACTCTGTGGAGACTGAGCTCCCATCTTCTCTAGGCCTAGAGCTTTTGGTCCTGCCTCTCTTGGAGCCACTCTGACCCAGAAACTCCTGCTCACTCCTGTAGCAGTCTCCTAAATCACCTAGCTCCATTTCTTCTGGGTTTCAGCCTGAGTTAGCAGCCATGAAAAAGCAGCAGGGGAAAGCAAGTCAGGGAGGAAGGACATCACCCTCCTCCCAAGAGTCCTAGCATAACCTGGTTATCAGTGGTCAGCAATATTTCCTCCCTGCCACAGTGCCTCTCAGTGTCCACCCAAAGCCTTAGCCAGTAGTCTGTCCCCATTCATCAGATGAACACTCAGTTTTTTAAAAGGTTAAAATACACATGGGAACTGCTTGTGTATAAAATCCTATAATTAGAACTTCCCTTCCACATCCTGGGACCCAGCAGAGAGGATTTTGGGAGGCTGTGAATAAAGGTGCAATCAGACTGTCTGAAAGTCTGGAGGCTTTTGGGTTCAAAGTCCTGTTAAGCAGCTGTTTGTGACCTGAAGAAAGTCACATTTTCTTTGTATTCCTGGGAACAAATGGGAATGGTACTAAAACTCAGGAGCTGTCTTTTTCTCCACCCAATTAATAAATTATAAACTGAAATTAAAATAACACATAATGCAAAACACCCCTAAGAGTTTAATGGCAATATCCTACCTACAAAACTATTCTCAAATGCTACGTAGTTCTAAGATTCAAATGTTTCTGTTATAAAGCTGATGTTGCCAGAAGATGGGGCATGGCTCTTCAGTCTGGATTCATTTGTGCATCATATTCTAAGGAGAAAGAGGAGGGAAATTCTGCTCAATTACAAAGTTTTGAGGTAGCTCTCAATCCTCACCCCCAACCACTATGAAATAAAAATCAACGTTGCAGTCAGAAGGAGATTAACCTATGTATTCAGAGAACTATGGATTTCTCAGTCACATCTCCATTATGTGTCAAGATATTTATTACAGGCCACTCTAAAAGGCTTGCAGACACTTATGAAAAGCTGGCTAGATAAGATTACATTTACATCACTGATTTTGGGTGCCTCCATTTTGAGGTTCCTATATCAAGAAATCTAGTCGCCTCTGTTTGAGACTTAAAAATTTGTGGTTCACTTTTAGAAATTACAGCCTTAACATGTCATGGGCTGTGTTCACACAGCACTTTTGTTTCGAAACAACCTCGTTGTTTTGAAACAAAAAAAACCATGTTCACACGACGCGCCCTTGTTTCAAAACAACCGTGTTGTTTCGAAACAAGTTAAACCCCACTTGGGGGCGAAGCAAACCCGCTGGTGCCTGCAGCCCCCAGAGGAAGCAAAATAGCAGGTTCACAGTGTGAACCTGCTATTTCGTTTCCAGCTTTCTCTCTTATTTCGAAATAACATTTTGCTAATTCGAAGAATGTTGTTTCGAAATAAGATGTTATTTCGAAACAAGTTGTTTCGACACAACTTGTTTCGAAATAACCCTGTGTGTGTGAACACAGCCATGGAAATTTCAGCCTCAATGTGTCCCTTGGTTAGATCAGAATGTAGGGCTCATGGATAACACAGAGAGGGTGTCCACAGAGGTAGTTATATTGATTTAAATTAAATCAATTTAAGTTAAATCGATATAACAATAATTAACACGATTTAAGCTAAATTGATTTAACATGTCCCCACTAGAAACATGAAATCAAACTAGCATGACCATGGACAGGACTTGCTAGGTCAATTTAGGAGAGGGGCACTACAGGAGGTGTGGCAAGATGGCCCCCTAGAAGGGCCATGCCACCACCCAATATATATAAAAAAGGGAAGCACCCTGGGAAGGAGAAGGGCAAAAAGTGTTAAATCGAAATAACAGTTAAATCAAAATAACATGTCCACACTGAGTTATTTCGAAATAACAGTTTTGATTTAAGAATCATTTTGATATAATATTAGGTTTTATTATATCAAAATGACTTCCCTTATTTCTAAATGAGGGAGCTCCTTATTTCAAAATAAGGAAATGTAGTGTGGACATGCAGTCTTTTAAATTAAAATAATCAGCATTATTTCAATTTAAAGAGTGAGTGTGGACATACTCAGACAGATTAGGGTGTCCTTTGTCCACATCAGACAACTCATGGAATAAGGTGGGAGTCTTTGGCTACGTCTACATTGCAGAGCATTTTCAAAAAAACTTCTTTCGAAAAAATTATTTTGAAATATATTCGGAATATTTTTCAAAATAATGTTTTTCAAAAATGCTATTTTGGGAGAACGGTTTGGGGATGGCTCCTTGTCCTGAAGTTACACACACCCCCCCCCCCCCCCAAAAGCAAAAGTCTACACCAGATTTTTCTTTCGAAAAAGCTATCAAGTTTACCTTTTTTGAAAAAACGCTTCAGGATTTCGAGATACCAAAGTGCTTTTTTGGCAACATGAAACCTGGCTACCTTTAAAAAAAAAAAGCCTTTTTCAAGATAGCTTGTTCGAAAAAAGCCTACCTATCTCTTCCATTGGCTTTCTTTTTTTTTTGAAAAAGAAAGTCCAGTGTAGACTTTCAGTTTTTTGGGGGGGAAAAAAAAGCCATGGTTTTTCGGGAAAAGGAGTCAGTCCCCCCTGACTGTTCTCCTGAAATAGCATTTTGAAAAAAAAGTTATTTTGAGATAATTATTTTGAATATACTTTGAAATAATTTAAAAAAAAAAAGGGGGTTTTGAAAATGCTCTGCAATGTAGACATAGTAGGAAAGGAAAGAGCATTGGAGGATAGGGAAAGAGCAGGATTCACTTACAGGACTGATCTTCACTGTCCACATTATCCTGGGGGTTGGTGGATCCCTCTGTAACAAGAAAACCAAACAGTCACCTCCCTGAATTCCCACCAGAGGCTGTAGAGAGCAATTCAGAAGTCTGCATCAGCCAACCAGGACACTAGGGTCTGAGGAAGAGGATGGAAGTGACAAGAGGTCTGAGAGGAGACTAATGTAACCCAAGTGTAGAGGATGGGAAAAAAACAATGCCTGAAAGAAGACATAAAGGACTTTTTAGCTCACTGCAATTACTATTTACTGTCTTCTTGGAAGAAGAAGCCATGCAAGGACCCCTCCTTCAGGCCGTGGCCCAGGGCTGCAGCCCCCGTAACTCCCGCATTAATTTAGCACCGCGGAAAGGAAGATTAGAAACCAAAACGTACCTGGTCCCTCAGTCACAGATTCTCCATTCCAAGTGGTGCTGGGTTCAGCTGAAGAGAACAAGGTAGGAGAATGCTAACCCACCAAGGAATGCACAACTTCTGCTTCTTCGGCTATGTCTACACTGGCAAATTAGTCTGGACTAAGGAGGCTTAGTCCAGACTAATTTAGCCCATGGCCACACTAGGCTTTCCCTAGTTCAAACCAAGAAATTTCTTAGTTCAAACTAAAGAATGCTTAGTTCAAACTTGTAAATTCCACAGGTTAGTCTGGATTTAAGCTCTTAGTTTGAACTAGGCGTGATGTGGCCATGGACTAATGCTTAGTTTGAATTTAAGAAGTTCAAACTAAGCCAGTTAGTTCAAAATAACCACACATTCTAGTTTGAACTAAGTGTTAGTTCAAACTAGAATGCATGGTTAGTTTGAACTTAAAACTGCAAGGTTAGTTTGAACTAACCGATCTCGAACTTCTTAGGTTGGACTAAGAAGTCTGAACTAACTTTGGCTAGTGGAGACACAGCCTTCCTTTCCACCAAATCAACCTCAGAGGAGAGAACGTCAAATTACACAATCTAGATGCAGATCCAATCCCACATTTTGAGCATCCCTGATGTTACAATCTGGGGTTTCAATTGTACCCATGAAAGTCAAGAGCCAGGTATAAAATTCAGACCAGGAACCCCCACAAAGCTCAGTGCAGCATCTTGCTTCAGGCTTTTCTTGAATCACAACTCAAGCTGTGTGATCCCAAATAACTTCCCGCAAGGGACCGTTATCTGGACCATGGAGAATATTCAGAGACCACACCAGAGTAGTGCAATTGGTCCCCAAGGCTTGGGGGCAGGGCAGGGCAGGTCACGGCCCTGGGGCCAGAGGCCATGGCATTTCTGCTGTCAGACCAGCTGGTCTTCTATAGGGGACAGAACCAGCTGGCACGTGGCTGCTGCACTCCAGGGCCAGGGCCAGGCAGCATGCAGAGCAGCCTCCAGCACAGCCCTCCAGTGATGTTGGGCCTCCATGCTGGGGCCCTGCAGCTCAAGCTGATATGGCCAGTCCCCTGCAACCCCAGTGTGGCCGAACAGTGCTGCAAGGCCTGGAGGGCAAGCCAGAGGCCACTCTGTACACTGGCATGCCCTCCAAGGCACAGTGGACATGTGCCAGCCAGCCTAACCCCCTGGGACAGACCACCTGGCCTGGGGGTGTGGTGGGTACACTAGAGCAGTGTTCCCAACATTTTCTCTGCTGTGGCACACCTTGCTACCTTTTAATTAATTTGAGGCACACCACAATATAGTTTCCAAATGAACTCATTAATATTCATGAGCCTATGAGCCAATCCAGAGCTCTTTGAGTAGTTTTTCAAAAAAAATGTGTGGCACACCTGCTCAGGCCTCATGGCACACTTTTGCCACAGCACACTGGTTGGGAAACATTGCATTACAGATTGCTGTGGCCTCTGGCCCCGCCACCCTCAGCACCAGCATCCCAGCTCTAGAGTTGCTGTGCTGGCAGGGCTAGATAAAGCAGGGTTTTTAAGGGCTGCAGGCTAGGGTCCCCCTTTGGCTGGGGCCCATAGCTGCAGCTCCTATTACTCCTGCATTAATTCTGCCCTGGTTATGGAGAAAGAAAGGAAGATTAGAAACAAAAACTTACGTGGTCCCTCAGTCACAGATTCTCCATTCCAGCTGATGCTGGGTTCCACTGCAGAGAACAAAGACTTTAAAATATCAGGAAAATCCATAGGGTCAGTTCCCCAGAATGAACCTGTCTACAACTTATTAGGCCACTTTCTTCACTAGCTGTGACCTTTTTTTCAATTTATAATGAGGGTACTGAAGACAATCCAGTGTAAAATGGTGGACATAAGTGAGATGCAGGAAGAGGAAGAAGAGTCAGGACTAAAATGGCAGGCACTGCAGCAGGTCAAGATTAATGCGCACTGGCAGTGGCGTCGCTGGTGTTGGGCACCCCGGGGCACATGTCGTGGGTCCCAATGCCAGTGCCCCAGATCTCCAGCCCAATTGAGCTGGGGATCCGGGGCCCGATCCCTGGCGGGCCGCAGCCGTGGCAGCCGTGTCTACGGCCAGCGATCCGGGGCCTAGCTGGCTGCCCGGCAGGCCCTGCCCCCTGGCCAGGGATAGGGCCAGGGGGAGGCCACGCTGCTGGCGGCATCTAGGCCGTGGCGTGGCACGGCCCAGCTCGGCCAGAAGTGCCTACTGGAGGCCAGGCCTGCGGCCACAGCCCCGGATCCCAGGCTGGGGATGGGGCCGCCGCAGCCGTGGCGACCAAGCCCCGGATCCCCAGTGGGGGACAGGGCCGCTGCCACCACAGGCGGCTGGCCAGGCCCCAGATCCCCAGCCGGGGATCTGGGGCCTGGCCACCAGCAGCCGCAGCCGTGGCGGCCCCATCCCCGGCCTGGGATCCAGGGCTGCAGCCGCAGGCCCGGCCTCCGGCGGCCGCTTCGGGCCAGGCCAGGCCGGGCTGCGCCGTGCCGCACCACGGCCTAGCTGCTGGTGGTGGCGCGGCCTCCCCCTGCCCCTATCCTGGGCCAGGGGGCGTGGCCTTCTGGCTGGGGGTGGGGGTGGGGCGGGGGCTGGGTCTGTGCCCCAGGTCCCTCCCCGCCCCAGCGACGCCCCTGCACACTGGTAGTACCCCTTGCTTGAGACTCATCTCTCTCCTATACATATTAGCAACAAATTGCTTTTGAATCTGAATCCCAGTCTTGTAATAGTTTGTAGTTCCTCAGGTCATATGACTATTAATATTACATATCACATGTATTACTGTAACACTTAGCAGCCCTCACTGTGGACCAGGATCCCACTGTGCTAGGTGCTGCACAAACAGAAGAAAAAGGTCGATGTCTCTATCCTATTTTCCTGAATCACAAATGTTATGCCCTGTGCATTTCTGGAGTAAAACTATTGGGACAAACCCTGGGCTGGTGCCCCCTTTAGGCCAGGAAACCTTTGTGGTCTTTTAGGGTATGTATACACTTAGAATTTAATTCAAAATAAGGAGGCTTAATTTGAACTAAATTAGTGCATGTCCACACGAGCTTTCATTAGTTTGAAGCCTAGTTCAAAGTTATAAAACCTCCCTTAAGTTCAAAGTGATGGTTAATTCGAGCTCATTATTTCGCATTAACCCAGTGTAGCTGTGTTAATTCGAACTATCTGTTAGTTTGAATTAACCACAGCTTGATTTTCCCTATGCAATAGCACCGGATTCAGTTAATTTAAACTAACTGTCTAAGTGTAGACATAGCCTTATAGTTCACCTGATGTTTATTGATCTTCAAAACTAAAGGTAGATGGAGGCAGGATGTATCTCTTATGGGGAATAATTTAGATAGACAACTGCAGTTTATAAACTAAATTAAAATCAGTAAGGAAGAGGCTTCTTACATGATCCACTCAGTGTAAATTGTTCAGTGGTGATGGTCCTGGACTCATCTGTGTAAAAAACATCAAAATTTTAGGGCAAGGTATGGCTGCATTATTTATTTATTTATTTTTTAAATCTTTATAAAACCTCATAGAGTTGCAGGGCTGGACTGAGGGGCACTGCCAGTTCTGTGTGCAGAGCTCAAGACCTGGGGTAGCATGGGGCAAGACTGAGGTGTATTAGTAGTGATTGGCAGGGGTAGGATTGAAAGCCAGTTAGCAGAATCTACTGAACTGTCTCCCTGCTAACAAATCTTTCCATGAGAACACTCCCAGTTTGTTACAGTGATCTATGAAGGGAACCACTGAACTCATGCTTCTTCTTTCCTTCCCATTTTGCCATGCAAAAAAGGGTTCTAAGATATTTTTAGGGGGATAAGGGTCGCCCCCCCCCCATATGTGTCTTTATTAGAAATTCAGATCCAGTCCAGTCTGGAAGAATCTATGATGGCTGGAAAATTGCTAAAAATAATGCTGCTGAGAAAAGGATTTTTCAGTCAAACTGTTTATAACTTTGATTTTTGTTTATTAGCTTTGTTTTGGTAACACCTATTTAACTTAAATGTGTAGTTAACATTCCAGAGACAGAAAGTCTTTGGTAAAGACTGAACAGTCCCTCCAGCCTCCAAATACACATCTCTTGAGAGCCCCAAGAAGTCCTCCAGTCATATTAGAGGAGATCTAACTTAAAAGTTGTTATATTGCTAAGGACAGAAGAGGAACAAACAAACAAACAGCCCTTTCAGCCCTCTTTATATCTCAGATAAAGAAGAAGCTCAAAAGCCCAATTTTTAAAACATTATTTCTATGACACCTTTAAAATGTTCCATCTTCATCTCCTCATTACTATATATTGTTAGATTCTAGAAGGTGGCTACGTTAGGGGAATGAGAGATACAATAAGCAAGTTGGATAAGGATAATTACATATGTCAAAATAAAACAATTAATTTAAAGGGAACTCACTGGTTGTTCCAGCTGAATAAGCTTCTTTAGAGAGGGTGCTGGATTCAGCTATGGAAGAAACAACATCAACATTCTAGGAAAATCAAAAGTTCTGAGAAGAGGCTTCAAAACAAAAAGCAAATCCATGTGAAACACCTATGTTTCAGGCTTCACCCTCTAGAGCCGGCATGGCCAAACTGCGGCTTGCGAGCCACATGCAGCTCTTGAAAGAAAAAGTGCGGCTCACACAAGAGCATGGCAGGGAGAAGCGTGGCATGGTTGGGGATGGCAGGGAAGTAGCGGCATTTTTACTGTAGGCCTAGTTTTCATGGTAACCTTAAGTAATTATTAGAATCTGACTTTAGTAGGATCAGTATTTGCCCTCTTTTGTACAATAAAATTAAAGTGTGCAATAAATGTTAAACTTAGTAATTTTGGAGTAGGTAAAAGTATATGACTATATGCCTCAGTGCAGCTCTCAAAGGTTTAATAATCAACTTGTGTGGCTCTTGAGTTCCCTAAGTTTGGCCACCCCTGCTCTAGAGCAAACTTGGGCTAGGCCAGGGCCAGACTGGTGGGAAAAGGGTGTTCTGTTCAAGTCAGGCCCATAATCTGAAATCTCCCTACTGTACTAGAGTAACTGGCTGTTTCATCAGAGTTGTGGGAAGAAGAAACAAATGTTCAGGAGCAGAGGGTACTGTGGGCATTGGCAGAGAAGTGTGGAGCGGCCAGGACTGGTATAATAATAGAGCGGCTGCAGGTCAGGATTGAATTACTATCAGTGGAAAACAGGAACTAAGAGGAATGAGGATCTTTGATTGTAAGAAGAAAAAAAAGGAACTGTGATAAAGTAATTGAAAGATCCAGGAGTAACTTACTGTATTCACTCCACAGTTCTCCACTCCCACTGGTGCTGGATTCCTCTAAAAAGACAGAAAAAACCACAGTAGGGTATATTAGACAGATTTGCCATCAAATTACTACAGACATGTAGAGGCCTATAGCCAGCAGCGGGTTCTACACCTGAACATAGCAAAGTTAGAGATCATAAGAATACTGGGAAATACCCAGCTGAGACCCTCTGACAAAGTGCAGATGTTCTTGGAGTTTTCTCTGAGTGCCATACACACGTGTGCCTGTTTCCTCTATTTTACTTATGTATGTGGTGTTGGAATCGAGGTGTGTGATCACTGCAATGGGTGGATGGGCCTTCCCCAGCCACACATACGCAGACAATGGCCAGACCCTTTTGCCCTCCTGGGTCAAAGCTGCAACAGGTTCCGGCTGGTGGAGACAAAGAACAGTGGCCAATTGCCTGGGAAGGAGACAGAGGACTGTGGAGGGGCAAGAGGATGGCTCTGGAGGGTGGCTGGCTGCAAAAGACTAGTTCCCAGTAAAAGGACTCAGGAGGAGGGCCTGAGAACAGGCTCTGATGCTCCCTGATTGGTTGTTGCTGTAACTTTTAATCTACTAGCAAGGCCCTTCTATGCTGTGATCCCGGGAACTAATAGACCCTTCTGATTTCTCCACTGGCTGTGAATCACTTCTGACTGCGAGGCAGGGTGCCTGGCCACTTTGGGGGCATAAGAGAACTCCTCAGAGTCCCATCCAGGAGGACTCAGATGAGGAGCTCAAGTGAAGTAGGGGTGCTGGATGCTGCAAGATTCAGGAAGCAGTTGCACTGGTGTGTGGAAACCCAGGAGGAGGGGAGTGTGACACACTCTGAGCGCCAGTCTTGACTGACTTTCTTGATTGGTTCTAGAGCACAGTTCCTGTGGGACTCCACCACGGACTGTCTCAGATAATGCATACCCCAAAGATGTTTCCAGATTAAAGCTGATCAACAGATGAAAAGAGAAATTGGTAAATAAATGGGCAGACACGCTTTATTGCTATAGTGTCATATTCATAAGGATTTTCATGTCTACTGAGGCTTTATTAAAATGTTCACAAAACCTGGACTCTTCAAATGTCTAAAAATGCTTTTGTCAGCTAAAATTCTTCTCTTTAAAATGTTTTAGCTGTTCAGTTAAAAAGCAGAAAAAATACCATGTGACTGAGGTGAACAATCACATACCACATATAGCTACAAATGGTTCATCTAACAAGCCTTGTGTGGCTCACCATAAGGACAAAAAATGGTGTGAAAGAAACACATGCAATCAAAAGGTACTCACTGAACTCTTCTCCAGTCACGAAAGAGGTAGGTTCAACTAGAGAAAAAGAAAACACATCATATGCGGATCAGTAAGAATAGTTGATTAGTGCCATTCTCTTCAATAAAATAAGCAAGGAATCCCATGGCACTTAAAGACTAACACATATATTTATCGCATGAGCTTTCATGGCAGAAAATCCCACTTTGTCGATGCTTTAAAGATGGGGGAACTTACAGAATGGGAGAAAAATAAATTCAGGGGATTATATGTCATGGGATCAGGTCATACTGTAAGGGCAAATAAAAGCAGTTGTTAAGATTCAAACACTGGGATACAGCATAGAGAGGAAAGTGAGGTCAAGTCACCTGTTTTAATGGACAAAGAATCCATAGTCATGATCTAATCTTGCTTTCACACAATTGAATCTGCATGTGAATTCTAATTCTGCAGTTTCTCTCTGGAGTCTTGATGTGTTGCCCATCTGCTTGAATACAGCTGTTAACAAGCAGAGTGCTCAACTACTGGTTTTTGAATGTTGTGATCTCTGATGTCAGTTGCACACATCACAACATTCAAAAACCAGTAGCTGAGCACTTCGATCTTCCTAATCACTCTGTTGATTGTTAAACTCTACACAACATTATCAAAGCTTCAAAGAGAAACTGCAGGATTAGAATTCATATGCAGATTTAAAATTCCCCCATTTTCAAAGCATCTGGCAAAGTGGGATTTTCTCCCATGAAAGCTCATGCACAAAATAAATGTGTTAGACTTTAAATGCCACAGGACTCCAGGATTAAATCATGACTATGGATTCTTTTGCCATTACAACAGGTGATTTGACCTTACCTTCCTCTCTGTGCTGTTTACCAGTGTTCGAATCTTAACTGCTTTGATTTGCTGTTACAGTATGACCTGGTCCCAAGATTTATACTCCCCTGCATTTATTTTCTTCCCATTCTGTAAGCTCCCCCATCTTTAAAGCATCCAACAAAGTGGGTTTTTCTGCCATAAAAGCTCATGCGATAAATTGTGTTAGTCTTTAAGTGCCATATGACTCCTTGCTTATTTTGTTGAACTAGACTAACATGGCTGCCCCTTTGGAACTGTTCTCTTCAATTGAATCTTTCAGAGACTGGGGGCTCTCTTTAGCCATTTATACTGAAGCAGTGAGCCATTTGTATTGGTCCAGTGCTATTTGCCATCCATGAGAGCCTTTAAATGGATCCAAGGGGAGAAGGGGACAGCTGCAAGTTAGGATATAGGTATATTAGTAGAGCTAGGTAGTAACTCACAAGGAATATTAGGAGTTGCTGTAGTTCAAATTGAGGGACATTTCAGAGGCCTCTGAAAATCCCAAAGTTTGAACAGCAGCAGCACTGTTGGGCGGAATTGGAGGGTGTTGGCAGAACTGTGTCCGGAGTCCAGGACTAGAATAGCAAGGGGTTTCTGGGCAGGATTTAAGGGCATTGGTGCAGCTGTTTGGGTGTCTCAGAACAGGAACAACAGGAAGTATTGTGGGAGGACTAAGATGCACAGTTTTTACAAACAATCCCATGCAATCCAGTCCAATGCTACCTCCATTGGCTACGTCTGCACTAAAGGGCTCAGTTAAGCTGACTTAATAAGGTCTACTCAGAGTCAACATTAAGTAGGCCTTATTAATTCAACTTAGTGAGGCCACATTGCATTAAGTCAGCTTCACAAAGTTGACTAAAGCCAGGGGACCCATTTAAAGTTGACTTAATAAAGTTGCACACATCATAACATTCCAAAACCAGTAGCTAAGCGCTTCAGTCTTCTTAATCACTCTGTTGATTGTTAACAATTGTACACAAACAGATGGGCAACACATTGGGTATGTCCACACGTATCTTTTAAATCGAAACAACACTGGTTATTTCGATTTAAAAAAAGATTAGGTCCACATGATGTTTTCTTGTTTCGAAATGATGAGCTCCGTCATTTCAAAACAACAGATGTTATTTTGAAATAGCTTAAACCTACTTTAATTCGAATCATCTGTTATTTCAAAATGGTTTGGACGTGTTATTTTGAAATAACCATTATTTAAAAATAAAACTTTTGCCCTTCTCCTTCCCAAGGTGACTTCCTTTTTGTATATATTGGGTGGGGGCATGGCCCAGTGAGGCGGCCATGTTGCCACACCTCCCATGGTGCCCCTCTCCTGATTTGAAATAGCAAGTCCTGTGTCTGGGCTTGCAATTTCAATTTGAGGTTTTTGCTTATTTCGATTTAAGTTAATTTGAATTAAGGATTTTATTTCGAATTAACTTATTTCAGTTTAACTTAAGACGAAATAAACATGTACATGTGGACATAGCCATCAAGACTTCAAAGAGAAACTGCAGGATTAGAATTCATATGCAGATTTAAAGTCAACTTTAAATGGGTCCCCTGGTTTAAGTTGACTTTATAAAGTTGACTTAAATGGTCTCACTGCACTAAGCCAAGGTTATTAAGTTGACTTTAATGACCACATTATGTTAAGTTCACTTAATAAAGTTGACTTAGCCCTTAAAGTTGACTTTAAGGGCAGGAGTTATTAAGTTGACTTAAGGATGTGGCCAGGGCTTTGCTTAAATCGACTTAAGCCTCCTTAAGTCAACTTAAGCCCATAGTGTAGATATACCTATAAGTGAGCAGTAAAGAAATGATAGCAAAGTAACAGGAAAAACAAAAGTAGTCTACCAGGTCCAGTCTTGTATTCTTCATTCAGATATGTTACAGGGTCCTCTAGAAATGAAGCATAAAACAACATCCAAATATTGGAAAATCCACAGAACAGATAAAATGCCTCAGTGAATTTCTCCATGATTAGATTTGGAATGACAAAAAACAATGCAGATGCAGACTGACTCACCTGTAGCCTCTAAGGTTGAGCCTTCAGTGTAAGAAGTGGTTGTATCTGAGAAAGCCAACAGAAAAGATACTTAGTTGCTTTCAGGAAACTCTCTTCTCATCTCTTTCTTTACCTGCTAACATTAAAGTGTGGTTACACTATCAAAACCACAGCTTGGAAATTACCTTGTATGAATTTCATATATATTTCCTCTGACTACTAGAGTTGGTTGGGAATTTTTGTTTTTTAGTGGAAAATGTAGATTCATCAAGCAAGAAATGTTTCCATGAAAGGCATGACTTCACTAAAACTCTGACTGGGAATGTTTTTCAGCTTCCAGATGAAATTCCTTGTCAGAGAGGTGACCAGCCTCTAGTACTCCAGTGATTATGATACTCATCAAGCATGCAGGTGATACTGAAGAATAAAGGTTAAGTCTTTGCTATGTTTAGGTAGTAGGAGCTTGACTGCAGGCTTTCCATATTACAAATGTCCACTGGATTACAGAATGTATGTTTCTCTTAACTGCTTCTGGTTGGAGCTGTAAGTACCTAAACATTCATTAGACCAGACTCCATAGAGCCACTTTTCTGGTAGAACCTTAAGCTGTGCAACACAATGGCTATGTTCATACGTAAACTGTTATTTTGAAATAAAAGTTATTTCAAAATGAGTTATTTTGAAATAAAGTCCTTATTTTGAAATTAGTTAATTCAAATTAAGAAAATGTTAATTCGAATTAAGGGAAAGCCTGCTATTGAAACGGCTGTTATTTTTAAATGGTTATTTTGAAATAAGGCCGTTTGGACATGTTGTTTTGAAACAACCATTTTGAAACAACAGCTATTTTGATTTCTTGCTAGGTTTTGCTGTTTCGGAATAACAGTCGTTATTTTGAAACACCGGGACCCGTTCTTTTGAAATAACAGTATGTCGTGTGGACATAAGAATTTTTATTTTGAAACAACGGGTGTTGTTTTGAAATAAAACTGTTGTCTGAACACAGCCAATGAGATGAAACAAAAGGGAAAACTGTATATGCCAGCCACCAGTTCAACGTGCAGTGAGTAGGTCAGACTTCCATAGGAAAAGATGGAATCACCATTACTAAAAAAATGCCAAGTTAATACTGGATGTTGAGGTTATGTGGGCATTGAGGACTGGACTAGAAAACCTTTTGAAAGTTCATTAAAGGAATGGACTCACCCTTTGGCTCTACTGTAGTTTCCTCAATGTAAGAAGTAGTGAAGTCTACAGAAACCAAGAATAGCAGCTTGTAAACATTTTGAGGCACACTGGAGGGAAATTAATCTGGATTTTTCATCCACCCTTCCCTTCTCAATTGATAGAGGTTGGGATCACAAAAGTGCAAAAATATTTCAAATATTCCTTTTCCTCATGGTGGTTCAGAGGGTTCATTACTTAATCTTTGTATAGGACTTGCAGTGCTGCATATTGTTAACAGGGAGGGTAGCCTAGGGGCCTTAAGGTGCATCCACAGGATTTGATGATTTTCTGAGATCTATAGGAAAATAAATCACCTTGTTTTACAAAACAAGACTCACCAACTGTCGGTGCTGTTGCTTCCTTTGTGTAAAATCTGGTGAAATCTAGTAAAACAAACCAAAAAAAGATAAAATGTAAGCATTTGAGGGGAATGACTCAATTCCTTTTGATTATGACACACTAATCAAACTGTCTTATATCCTAATGGAGTATAAAAACAGGGATGAAGTTGAAAAAAGAGAAAACATTGTCTCTGGAAGTATTTCCAAAGAGTGAGTCTCCAGTATCCTCAAGGAAAGCGTTGGGAGTTCCATTCACTTGGGCAAAAAAAGACCATGATAAGATACTGGATTCAAGATAAAACAATTCTGCCTCAGCCAGGCTGTGGACTGAGAAGATGTGATAAAATATACATACTACACCTTTTCCGTATCTAATTTTTAATTTATTGTGTTGCATCTTGTGGATGTTTGTGAAAGGCTCAGGAATAAGATAAGGTAACAATCTCAGCAACCGAAATCAAAGAAAATCAAGGCTCACCATCTGTCTGTGATGTTGCTTCCACTATGTAGGTAGTGATGAAATCTGAGGAAACCAAGCATAAGAGAGGAGGAAACCCTCAAACATGACTGAAATTTTAGCTTACCTTAGGGCTGTGATCTCACTGAATGTCACCTTGAAGTCAAAAGAAATATTTGGACAGAAGAGCTCTGAGGGGGCTCATGAGCAATCAGAAAATCAGCCTTTCTTGTGTTTCAACATGTACTGTTTGCACAGAGATGTTTTCAGGCTTCATGCATTCATGTGTATGTGCACGCACACACATACACACGCACAGACTTTAAGGTGAATATTTTTGAAGGTGGCTGCTGGTTTTGGATATTGGGTCTCAGGTGCCCAGTGAGAGATACCCAAAACAGAGGTTCAGAAGTTAGGTGTCTACTTTTGAAAGCTTGAAAATGCTATAGACAAAATATGTTCTTAAAGTGTAGTTTTACTACTCTAAAAAGCAACTATGTAAAAATGGTGCTTGTTTACTCAGCGGTTCTGTTGCCTTTGTGTATTTATTCAGAGCGCTGTCTTTAGTGACTAATAGTTGGTTTTCAGAGAGGTAACTACGTTAATCTATATAGCAAAAATGACAAGAGTCCTGTGGCATCTTATAGACCAGTGGTTCCCAACCTTTTTTTTTTTGAGGCACACAACCATTAAAAACTCATGAATATGCAAATTAACTTAAATTACTTATGAATGTTCATGAACCATGGCACAGTGTTTCAGAAATGCTACTATTTGGAGTAGTAGGGGTAGAAGAGCAGGGGTGGCAAAAAAGGGAGGGTCAGAAGTTGTGTGCAGTGGCAGGAGTGAGTGTGTGGTGCAGAGCAGGGCTGGGCTGGCAAAAGAGGACAAGGGCAGCCATGTGGGGAACATCACAAGGGTGGCAAGAGAGGAGACAGCAAGGGACAACAAGAGTGGCTTTGTGGATGGGTGGGGGGAACCTGGGGAATGGGAAGATAGGGCAGGGGAGCATGGCACAGCACCCACTTCCCCCTTCTCCACAGTGGCTCCCTGCCACCCAGGGCAAATCCTCACCCCACTGCTGCTCCCTCCCACCCTAGTGGGTCCCATCCTCCCCCCCCAGCCCCTTTCTGCCTCTGATGGAGAATCCAGCCCCCAGCTACACCTCCCACAGAGACACACAATCCCCCACCTACACACACCCCCAATCAACCAGCCACCCCACAACCTCAGCCACACACCCTCTGCTACACATCCACTCCCACCCACCTCTGCTACACACGCACACCTGCCCCACACAAGCCCCAGCAGTGCCCCCCCTCCCCCAAGCCCTTACTTGGGCTATTTGCAGGCAGGCTGACAGGAGCTGCTCTCCCTTGCAGGGGGAGATTCACATACCCCCAGCCCCTCCCAGCTCTCTGCTGGCTGGGCATAAGATGGAGCCAGGTTTAAGGCAGAGCTGAATGGTGCATTTTGGCTGCTCCTGCTATTTTTAGGGGGACCCCTGGAACTCCGTGTTCCAGTGCCTTCCTCTATTCTTAGGGGGACCAGAACACTGCCTGCCTAAAAATAGGGGGCCCCAGAACTGTGTTTCAGTGCCTTCCCCCTTACTTTAACCCCTGCCTTTTCCCAGCCCTGCACAGCCCAGGTGGCTGAGCTGAGCACAGAGGGAACTTTAATCCCAGCTCTTGGGGATGCTTGCAGCACACTTTGAGTGTTCCCGTGGCACATCAGTGTGCCCCAGTGCACTGGTTGGGAACCACTGTTACAGACTAACAGAAATCTGACAAAGTTGGTTGAAGTCCACAGAAGCTTACGCCTGAAGAAATCTGTTAGTCTATAAGATGCCACAGGACTCTCACCATTTTTACAGATGGTTTTGCTGCTTTTTACTCCTGTTAGTCCTGACATGGGAACAGAGGTCAGAAAGAGGGAGCTAGATTTTACTTCTGTGTGTGCATCATCACTAGTGTCAGTCAGTTGCTTCAGGACAAGGTAACTAAAGATAAAGAAGTTGGTCCAGTTGTCACTAAGGGCATAAGTGACTTGCAAAACCTGTATTACAGGATGTGTATAAGAAAGAAAGCACACAGCTTGACTTTCAAAGACAGGACAGAGTCTGTGGGACTGGCACTTAAAGAAAAGGACTTTTTAACTGGCAGTGAGGGCCCATTTAATCTGAACTCATTAAAAAGTCCTGGAACCATTTACACAGAGCCACTTTTCAGAGCAGACTTGCACAGTCAGCCTGTTCATTACACAAGATTTCACAAGGGCTTAGTTAAAGAGCTATGTTAGTGGCAGGAATGAGGAGGAAGTGATGAGCAGCTGATATAAAGGTTGGAGATATTACAATAGGGTAAAGGGGTCTATTAGCCCCTTACTGAAACTTAGTGGGTCCTTTTGGTTGGCATCTCTTGAGGAAGCAGGATCTTGAAATGGACAGCATCCCCAGGGCCAGTGGGGAGAGACCAACATGCCCAATTAGTCTGATTGACAGGGTGGACAGGTCAATGATGGAGCCAGGAGGGCACCCCCTGCATGTGACCTGAGGCAGCCTGCCTGTTCCTGGTCAGAGAGCAGGGCTAACCTACTGACAGAGCAGCCAGTGGAGGGGAGGCCAGAGAAGCCAGGCCAGGGAGCTGAATGAGCTGAGCAGACCCAAAGCAGCAGTGGCAGGATCAGAGAAGCAGACCAGGGAGCCGAGCTGAGTTGAGTGGAGCTGGGTGCAGAGGACATAGAAGACCCACAGAGACCCATGCTTAGCTGACCCATAACAGCAGAACAAGACGGGCCTGAGGAGTGTCCCAGGGAGCTGTGCAGAACCGACCTGCACTGAATCAGAGTGGTACTGGGGCTGGACCCATCTGGAGCTGGGTGTGGTGAGCAGCTGCGGAGAGTGAGAGAGACCATGGGCAGGGCCTGGTACAGTGAGACACCACAAGCCCAGCAGCCTTGGAGGGAATCTTGATCCAGACACTGGGGAGGCTGACAGCAGGGAGAAGGGCCCCGTGCCCTAGAGCCTGAGGGGCGTGTGGCCACTGCCCAAGCAAATGTCTGACACTCTGCATCCCTGCAGCATAGACAGGCAGGAGGCCTGGTATGTATGAAAAGCAGACTAAACATGCCTTACACCCCAGAGATGCTGTGTGTGGTGCCCGTATGGTGCTGGTGGGCCTTAAGTGTTTTTCTTTAACGTTTCTCCTCTTTTATTGTTTAACTGACTGCAATTTAATACATTTGTTTTGAGCTGTCTACAATGATGAGTGGGTCAGGACAGTGCCCAGTCCAGAGTTGGTACCCTGGAGTGCGGATGTCCGAGCCCCTACCCTGAATAATCACAGCAAGATTGGGGGTCAAGCCCCAGGAAATCCTGGGCTCAGCCTTGTTGGGGTTACAGGAAATCCACCACAGTCTGTCACTTGTACATAAGGAATTCTGAATTTGTGCACCCTCCCCATCACTTTCTGGAGCAATCATAATTTGTTTTATAGTGGATCATTTAGGTATTAGAAGGCAGACTCACCAGTAGGACTTGCAGTTGTGTCCTCATTGTAAGAAGTAACTGTATCTAGGGACAATAACCATACGAAAAATAATTAAGTATATTAATTTAGGAACAGTCAGTTGTTTTCCTACAAAATGGGAAATGACAATCTAGGAAGGAGTACTGTGGAAAGGCATCTGGGGATCATAGTCAATCAAAGCTAAATATGAGTTAATACTCTAACACTGTTGCAAAAAAACTCAAACACCATTCTGGCATATATTAGCAGTAGTGTTGTAAGCAAGGCATGAGAAATAATTCTTCCATTTTATTCTGCACTCTTTTGAGTACTGTGTCCAGTTCTGGGTACCTCATTTCAGAAAAGATGTGGAAAAACTGGAGAAAGTACAGGAAGAACAACAAAAATAATTAAAGGTCTAGAAAACATGATCTATGAGATTTAAAAACGAAAAAGGAAAAAAGAAACAAACCCTGGGTTTGTTTAGTCTGCAGAAGAGAAGACTGAGAGGGAACATGATAACAGTTTTCAAGTACATAAAACTGTTAAAAGAAGGAGAGAGAAAAAAAAGTTCTTGTTAATCTCTTTGGGACAGGACTAGAAGCAATGGGCTTAAATTGCAGCAAGGGCAGTTTAGGTCAGACACTAGAAAAAACCTCTAACTGTCAGGGTAGTGAAGCACTGGAATAGATTTCCCAGAAAAGTCGTGAAGTGCAATCTGCATCACAGAAGATTTTTAAGAGCAGCTTAGACAAACACCTATCAAGGATGATGATCTACAATACTTAGTCCTGCTATGAATGCAGGGGAATATACTAGATGACCTCACAAGGTCTCTTCCAGTCCTATGATTCTATGAGTTTGGGGAAATAAATTAAATTTGTATCAGTTCTAATCCACACAGCAAAGAGCCCTGGTGTCTCATTGTTTCTGAAGGACACAACTTCTGAGGGAGATATTGCCCTCTTGAAGGTTTTTTTCTTACCCTTGCAAATGACCCTATGATCCTGAGATATTGCGATCTGCAGATTTCTGCAGTTTGCACCCTGATATCCTGTGGGCTCCTGTTACAGTGGGAGAGTAGTGAACTTCTATCTGTAGTCTTCCTGACTCTGAGGAAAGGGGTGGGGGGAAAAAAAAAAAGAAAAAAAGAAAGCTCAGCTCCTGAATAATTCAGTGAGCTTCCCCTTTCCCACCAGCTGGGTTAAACAATGGTAGGGGAGTGCAGACTGAAACAGGGTTCTTGTGGTGGACACCACCTCTGGTGCCAGCTCTAGAAGAGGCTGTTCCACTGCCTGAGGGCTCTACCTGCACCACTAGGGAGTATTGGGATGCTAGCCATAATCCTCATGAATGGCTGGATATTACTCCCAAGCAGCAATGGGGAGCTTCCTGGGATTCCTAGTGGAAACAAGCACATTCACCTGCAAAAATCCCCAGCAGACCTGTCCTTATTAACAGTTGATAGACACATCTGGTCTTTTAAGAGATTTCATTGTGTAATAAGCTCTAGAAACAACCTCACAGGTGTTCCAGTAGTGCTCTCTCTGTAATGTGGCAATTCCCTGTAAACAGAAAGATCTGATGATCCCCTGCATTTATTTTCATCCCAGTCTGTCCATTCCCCCATCTTCAAAGCGCCTAATGAAGTGGGGTTTTCTCAAAAGCTTATGTGATAAATGAATTTCTTAGTCTTTAAGTGCCAGAGGACTCCTTCCTTATGTTTCTGTAGTGTGTAAAGGGGGAAGAGGCACCCAGTCCCCTCCCCCATACACTCGGTGCAAACGTGGTGCTAAAGGCTGCTCTTCTCTTTGCCTTGCTCTTGCTGCGGCCCCAGTAGCTGGTGAAGACGCTCAGAGGAGGAGGGCTGCAAACAAAGCCCAAGCTCGGTTTGCCTGCTCCCGCGGCAGAGAGGTGCTGGCACCACTTCAAACAGAGACTGCACTGCAGTTCCGGGAAATGTTTCACACCCTGACAGGCAGCCTTTGTTATTTACCCATGCACATCACTCCACTTGGGTAGGGTGTTATTAACTAATATGTATTTTTGAAAATATATGTGACGATAGATCAGTAGGTATTTGGAATTAGTTATAGCTAAGCTACTCTCTTGCCTAGGAAAACAGCAGATGGGGCAAGGCCTGTAAAAATAAGGGTCGATGTAACCTATTAACTAAGGCAGAATAGCAGTAAGATCCAAATTCTGTTCCTGACTTGATTACAATCTGACTGTCTTAACCCCTTTAAACCTCAGTTTCCCTCTCTGTATAACTAGGACGGTTACTTCCACTCCTTTGGTACTTCAAAAATAGCACATATCAAGAGAGAAAAATAGAATCTCTACATTTAATTGGAGCTCAAGAAAATTAAAAGCAAAGAAATGTAGTGACAAAGTCACTCATTCACTGACATTCAGCAAGGATCCTTACAAATAATAAAATTCAGAGCTGTTCCCTGTGGCAAATTTAAACCTGCTCTCCAGTGTGGCATACAAGGAGGTATCTTTCCAGTGTCTTGGTCAACTTCACATACCATTTGGCGGAACAAGGGTTAACAAATTCCCTAGCTATGTAGATAAATGTCCAGTTCCAAATGACCAGTCAGCAAGAAAGCTAACCTGAAAAAGGGACTAATACACTGAGCAGTACAACGGGGGGGGGGGGCGGAATACACAAACTGCACCTCTTGTTTCTTTTCTCTCCATGAGTTTCACTCATTCTAAGTTTCTTTTTGCATTCTTTCTATTTTTATCTCTCTGTTTCCCCATTCTCTCTCTTTGCATTCATGTGTCTTTATGCCCTTTATATGTTTTCACAAACACCTCCTTTCTTTTTCTCCTCTCTGGATCTCTGTCTTCCTTGTGTGTTTGTGCCTGCAAATGCACTGTCCATTTCTGATTTGGTGGTAGGCTGATATCTATTGTTAGGCTATTCATCTGCCTCCATGAGTGCCTGTGTCTTTTTCTGTGTGCCCATCGCTCCACCCCTCTGTGTTTATAAAGCGTAAGAGTTACCTGGTATTTCTGTTGGGGTAGCCTGCACCAAAGCTAACACAGTGGAGATGAACAGGATCTTCTTCAGCATTGTTAGCAACTTGTGGTTGTGGGAGACACAGCAGCAGGAATGATGAGACGAAGGGCCTCTGCAGCCAGGTCAGGTAGTCAGTGCTCTCTGTCTCTACTTTAAAAAACTCTACTCTCTGGCCTTGGCAGGTAGCAGAATTCCTGTTGGTCAGAGCCTCTCTCCTCCCAGTACAAGGGAAGAACCTTCAAGGGAGGTGGGGGAGCAAAGGGAGGAGATGATAATTGCAGCTTGATTGGAGAAGCATGGGGGAGAGTAACCAAGGGTGATTCGAGGGATCCATGCTGTTAACTACCTTACTCAATTGCCTGTGGCAGGGGTGGCTCTCAAAACCGCATTCCCACCTTTTATGTGCACAGCAGGCAGTGGAAATTCCTGTCCTCTTGCCCCCAGTCACTAGTTTGCAAATGCAAAGAGAATCCAGGTTAGCTGGTGGGAGAGGAGGCTCTAAGAAACTCACTTACATCTCCTTCATTCTTATCCCACTCCCTTCTCCTTTAGAATTTGCTTTCCACCTCGGAGGCACTTTCTGAAATGGGTGAGGATTCTTTAGAGTTTAGCTCATACAGGGAAAAGAAGAAAAAAAAAACCCAAAATACCAAAAAATGCTGAAGTCCCTTAATGACTGGAATTGGTACACTCCCAGCTATTAGCTCTTCTGACATTATGGCCAATATTATCAAAAGTGACCATTCATCTTGGATGCTTCCATTTTTAAGCACCCAACACAGAGATGCATAAAGTGAGATTCTTCTTCAGAAAATCTGGCCAAACAATTTTAGGGCTAGAACCTGAGTTCATTGACCTCAATATTAGAACTCCTGTTGATTCCACTGGGAACATGAAGTTCTAATCCTTTAAAAGTAAAACAAACAAGGAGTCTTGTGGCACTTAAAGACTAACAAATTTATTATTTATTGCATGAGCTTTTGTAGGAGAAAATCCCACTTCATCAGATGCTCTAAAGTGTCTTCAAAAGTGTCTTCAAAGCATCTGATGAAGTGGGATTTTCTCCTACAAAAGCTCATGCAATAAATAATAAATTTGTTAATCTTTAAGTGCCACAGGACTCCTCGTTTGTTTTACTGAACTAGACTAACATGGCTGCCTCTTTGGAACTCTTTTAAAAGTGACTCAGGAAAATTGGCCCCTCCATTTTACTCAGCAGACCTGTTTCCTCTGCATATCCAGGACTTGTTGACACACTGCAGCGGTGAAACAGCTTTGCACCAAGATCTCTACAAAGTCAAGCTATTCTTCTTCGAGCACTGCTCACATCATTTAGTTATAGGTGTCTAAGTGCCGCAGCGCACTGTAGCTTGGAAAGCCTTCATCCTTAGCCTGTCAGGTCAGGGCATGCAGCCAACACCCCCTCTATGCCACAGCAATGGTTTCGGATCAGCCAAGAAACTTGCGTAAGCAAGTGCCTGTCTTCTACCGCAAAATTCAAGATGCCTAGTTTCAAGCCATGCTTAGGATGCTGCAAAGCTTTCCTGCTCGATGTTCCACACAATAAGTGTCTCCCATGCCTGGGTGAGTCCCATCTTGCTGAGAGCTGCCCCCTCTCTCAGTCCTTCAAAAGGAGGACTTGCAAGGACAGAAAGTTGCACCTCCGATCTCTTGCTGGGAGCAGTGCGCAAGCCTCTGATGCTGCCCAAGGCCTGAGTGCTCTGCCGGCTCACCCATCAGCCTGGGCACCAGAACCCCGGGACCGATCTTTGGTGCCGAGCCTAAAGTCTCTGTCAATGCCACTATCAGTATTGTTGGGGCACCGGACACTTCGGTTGCCGAACCAACCTGGTGCTGAACCGAAAGTGGCACCGCCAGCAGCACCGCTGACACCACAGGCCACCAAGATGGTGTGGGCATGTTTTCCGGTCCGGGTACCAGCACTGTAGAAGAAAATCAGGTCGACAACAGCCATGGCATCGGGAGTCCAGTTGGCACAGGAAACCCACCAACCTGGTACTGCCCAGCCCGCTGCCGGTACCGCAACCCAGCACTGGGGACTGCTTCCTGGCCAAGCTGGTGCCGTCCAATCCGCCTCTCGTACCACATTCCACTGAGCACTGCTCCCCGGCCTCCTCCCCACATTCCTCCTGGGACATGTTGGTGCCATACTCCCAAGCCTCGGGGGCCCCTTCCCATGGATTGGCGTTGACTTCACCGCCAGCCTTGGTCCGCTCTTCTCCAGTCAAGATGGTAATAAGGATAGGAGAACATTTAGGAAAACGGCTCTGTAAGCACTCCCCCTTGCCCACGCCTCAATGCAAGAACAGACTGTCGGGCCCATCTGGGCCAGTGGGGCCTTCCCTTTATGGTACCGCACCACAATCTAGTTGAGGCAGTTCCCCTCTGTGCCACCTGGAGGCCAGAGCATCCTTTAACAACTGGTCACACAATTGGCTGGACATGGCGGCTGACGATACCCTTGTCTCACGACACCACTTCATCCAGTCCCCCTCACAGACCATGGACTTGGACTTCTCGGATGATGAAGCCGACCCCACTCCACACATCGTAGTAGATCCCGGGCCCATTCTTCCTCTTCACCCAATGAATACTCCTTTGAGAGACCGATTGACTGTAACGAGGATTCTTGTGCCCACCAGGAGTTGCTACGCCACATGGCAGCAAACCTGAACCTTGAGCTCGGAATTGTCCACAAGGAGACGAGCCCCTTCTTCAATGTCAACCGGAGGGCCCCCCCTGCTAAGGTGTCTGTCCTGCTCTATGAATGGTTATACAGCATCGTCAAGGCCCGCTGGCAAACCCCATCCTCGATTCCACCGGTATCCAGGGTTGCGGACCGTAAGTACCACGTCCCTCAGGACAAGTTCTCCTTTCTGTTCCAGCACCCCACTCCAGGGTTGCTAGTTGTTGATGCCATGAACAAGAAAGAGAGGCAAGGCCAACTGGGTTCCACCCCTAAAAATAAGGAGGCAAGGAAACTTGACCTGCTTGGCAGGAAGGTTTACTCCACAGCAGACCTTCAGCTGTGCACAGCAAACCACTCAGCCCTTGTGACGAGGTGTATCTTTAAGCTCTGGAATGCCATGCAAGGCTTCTGTGGCATTATCCTGAAGGATCGCCTTAGGGATGCCAACATGCTGCTCGAAGAAGGGGAAATGGCATCCAGAGATGCTCTGATGGCTATCTGGGATGCCGTGGACACAGCCGCCCCTACAATGGCATCGGCTGTGGTAATGTGTCACTCGGCCTGGTTACAACTTACTATTCAGGACCTTCTGTTTGAAGGACACACGCAAAGCTCCATGACATGAAAGACTCAAGAGCCACGCTCTGGTTGCTGGAGAGTTACATCCCGCAACCTAACAGATGCTCTCCAAAACCCTATTAACTCCTCGAACAACAACTTCAGCAGTTAAAGCAACAGATTCAACTGCAGGGTACGTTCCCGAGGTCCCTCCCTTTTCCACAGCGCCATCTTGGTGATAGGGACAAGGACAAGGTCCGTTCGGGAAAAAGTGAGAAGTCCCTCATCCCCCAACCGGGTACGCGTGAGCAGGCCTCCGACCGCTTGTTGGGGAAAAAACAGTGTTTTTGACAGTTACTATATGGCCAGTGAACCCACGACCCAACCAGTCCCCAACCGCATATACTGCTTCACACACCACTGGGCCAACATCATATCTGACCAGTGGATCCTCGAGATGGTCGTGGAGGGGTATCATTTTCAGTTTCTTTTGATTCCTCGGGACAGAAAACCGCCCCCTCATCCAACCTTCAGAAACCAGGAACTGTCCCACATTCTCGAGATCGAATGCCAGAAATTCCTCTCCCTCAGAGTCATAGAAAAGGTTCCCAAGCAGGAGTGGGGAAAAGGGTTTTACTTCCGATATTTTCTGATCCCAAAATCCAATGGGGACCTTCAACCCATTCTAGATCTCAGAGCCTTAAACAAACACATAAGGAAAATAAAGTTCCACATGGTTTCCCTTTAAGAGATCCTCCTGTCTCTGTCTCCCGGGGATTGGTTTGTGGCCCTCGATCTGAAAGACACCTACTTTCACATAGCTATAACGCCCCGTCACAGGTGGTTCCTAAGGTTCATGGTGGCAACCAACCACTTCCAGTTCACCTCTCTCCCTTCGGGCTTTCTCTGGCCCCCACGGTGTTCACAAAGTGCATGGCCCTGGTCACGGCTTACTTGCGCAGACGGGACATAGGATTTTATCCCATCTAGACGATTGGTTAATAGTCGGGAAATTGAGATTCCAAGTAGAGCTCCACGTCAGAGCGGTAGTGAGGCTCTGTGACTATTTGGGCCTCCACGTAAACCAAGAAAAGCCAAATCATTGCCCGTCCCAAAACATAGAGTTCATAGGGATAAGTCTAGACGCCCACAAGGGGTTAGCATTCCTGCCCTGCTCCAGATTTTGGTTCATTTGCAGTATCATTATGGAGCTGCAAATATCCCCCGTGACCACGGCCCACCGGTGCCTGCAGCTCGTCGGCCACATGGCAGCCTCCACATTCAGTGATCCATACAGCACACCTGAGGATGAGGCCTTTCCAAATCTGGCTTTCCATGATGTTCCACACATGGAGGGACTCTGGGGACACTTCAGGTTTGGAGGGGAGGGATCCCTGTTTTGCCATGGGGGACACTCCCTTCAAAGACCTCAGGCCCTCAGTGACCTTAATAACAGATGCCTTGAATACAGGGTGGGGAACCCACATCTCTGGGGGCCTCGCCACTCAGGGGTTCTGGTCCCGCATGGATGGCCCTCTCCACATAAACGTGAAGGAACTAAGGGCCATCAGGCTAGCTTGCATGACCTTCCTAAACAAGATATGGGACAGGTCAGGCCAGATCCTCACGGACAATATCACAGCCATGTTCTGCATGAATCAGCAAGGGGGGGTTGGTCTGCTCCAGACCACTTTGCAAGGAGGCGTGCAAACTCTGGGAATTGGCCATACGACACAACTTCACCCCAGTGGCCTCCCACCTACCAGGCGTGGACAATAAGCTAGTGGACTTGCTAAGCAGAAGACCGCTAGTGAATGACGAGTGGTCCCTTCACAACAAGGTGTTCTCCCACCTGGTAGACAAATGGGGTCTCCCCCAGGTAGACTTGTTTGCAACACAGCAGAATCACAAGTTCCCCCCATTCTGCTCCCTCAGGGGCTGGGAGGAGGGGGTCCCTCACAGACGACTTCCTTATCAACTGGTCGGGGCCCCTGATGTATGCCTTCCCACCAGTTTCCCTGATACAGAGGGTTCTTCTGAAAATCGACAGGGATGGAGCCAACATAATACTAATAGCTCCAGTCTGGCTCAGACAACATTGGTTCCCACTCCTGCAGGACATGTCCATAGAGATCCCACTCTACCTCCCTCAGTGGGTGGACCTTCTGACGCAGGACTCGGGGCGTCTCCAGCACCCAGACCCGGGCCACCTACACCTGACGGCCTGGATGCTCTCTGGCTGAGTGAGCAGGAGAGGCTCTGCTCAGACAGGGTTAAGGAGATCCTGGTTGGTAGCAGAAGACCATCCACCAGGTCCACATCCATAGCCAAATGGAAGTGATTCTCCATTTGGGCTCAGGACAAAGGTATAGACCCTATATCAGCCCTGATTCACCTGATCCTCGACTATCTGCTAGACCTCAGAGAAAAAGGCCTTTCTCTTTCCTCACTGAGAGGCCATATAGTGGCAATCTGAGCTCTCCACAAGAGTGTGGATGGGCAATCAGTTTTCTCCCATCCCATCTCCTTCAGATTCCTGAAAGGGGTGGAGAGACTTTTTCCCCAACCCCATAAGCCCACCCCACCTTGGGACTTGAATGTCATCCTCTGGGCAATGACAGAGCCACCCTATGAACCTTTGGACTCAGCCACTCTCCTGGTCCTGTCCTGGAAGGTGGCCTTCTTAGTAATAATCACCTCTGCTTGAAGGGTTTTGGAGTTGAAAGCCCTCTCCTTAGAACCCCCATATACAAGGGGTTCTACCCAGATAAAGTGGTTTTACATCACCACCCATCCTTCCTCCCTAAGATGGCCACCCCCTTCCACCTTAAGCAAGAAATTTGCTTGCCAGTTTTTTACCCAGACCCCCAGGTTACGGGGAACCAGAGGAGGTGGCATACCTTGGACATGAGGAGAGTGCTTCTAACTTACAACAAGGGCACCTGGCCATTCTGCAAGACCCTCCCAACTGTTTGTGGTGGTTGCCAAATGTAAGAGAGGTTTGCCAGTATCCTCATAGTGTATCTCTAAATGGATTGTAGACTGCTACATAAGGTCGAACACACTCCTTCCTGGAACTGTTAGTGCCCACTCTACCAGGGCTCAAGCATCCTCAACAGTCTTCCTTGCCAAGATCCAGATCCAACATCTCTGCAGGGCCTCTATGCGGTCATTGATACATACCTTCACAACGCACTACGCCATTGCCCAACAGGCTAGAGATGATGCCACTCTGGGCAGAGCTGTATTCAATGTGGGTAGACTGTAGCACCGCCCACCATCCATGGGTACAGCTAACAGTCACCTATAACTGAATGATGTGAGCAGCACTTGAAGGAGAATGATGGGTTACTTACCAGTAACCATCCTTCTTTAAGATGGGCTGCTCACATACATTCAGGCCCCTCCCACTGTCCCCACTAACAGAGTTGGTGAAAGGATATGGGACTAGGAGGGTCAGGGTCATGGTCACCTATATATCCGTGGTTGCAGTGTAGAGGGAGTGTTGGCCACGTGCCCTGACCTGACAGGCTAAGGCTGAAGACTTTCCAAGCTACCATGTGCTGTGGCATCTAGACACCTATAACTGAATGATGTGAGCAGCCCATCTCGAAGAAGGACGGTTACTGGTAAGTAACCCACCATTTCTTCAGTAAGGAATTTTACTTGCTAATATTGTTTCCAACTTTAACAAAAACTCAGGATAAACCATGCGTCCCATATCTGGTCGACATGCAAGGAGTCCTGTGGCAGTTAAAGATTAACAAATTTATTTATTGCGGGAGCTTTCATGGGAGAAAATCCCACTTCCGCTGAGGCTTTGAAGATGGGGGAAGTAGAGCCCGCCAGCTACCACCAGGTGGAGGAGATGTGATTGACATACTCACAATGACCTCCTCTTCGAATTGATCCAGCTGGGCCAGGAGGCCAAGGAAGGCATGTGGACCTGGCGGGGGCAGGTGTTAGCCCACTAAACATCTGCCCTGTGCCTCCTACAGAGGGCCATCGAGCTGGAGGTTAGCCCAGGAGCACCAGAGCCAGGCTCTTGCCACCATTGCTGTGGACCTCCAGGGCACCAGGGCAGGCATAGGGTGACTGGTGGCCCACTTCGCTTGCTCTGCTGCCCCCAAAGCTACCCAAACGACTCCTGTGTTCCTCATCAGCAGTGTCCCCACATCTGAGGTGGAAGCAATGAGGGCTGAGGGGACCCCCCCTATGGCACTGGGACTGCCCCCCCCCCATTCACCCAAACCCCCAGTTCTCCCCCAGTTCATTCAAGCCCCCACTTCTCCCCCCAAGTCCTCCATTCTCCCAGCCTCCTAACCTTCTCCCCACCCTTTAACCTGTCCTCTTCCCATGTAAATAAAGCTTTCCAGAAAAATAATTTCATGTCTGTCTACTGTTTTGGGATGGCAGTGTTGGGGGTTTAGGGTGTGTGGGAGAGGCATGTGAGGGGTGTGGCAGGTCCAGATCCTCAGGGCTCCTCCCCAAGGAACAAGTCCTTCAGCACATCCCAGATGGTGTGGGCTCTTCACTGTGCCTGCTCTGAGTGCTGTTTGGTCCCTGGCTGCTGGAAACATGCAGCAAGTTGTTCAGCCTCTGCCTCCCAGATGTGGGGGACCCTGTCGCCCTCCAGTTCACAGAGGTTATGCAGGGTGAGACAGGCAGTGATGACCTCTGGGTTGGTCTCCTCCACAAGGATGGCATTGCCATCTAGCTTTGAGCCTCCCAAAGGCGCACTCCACCACCTGGCGATACCTGGTGCGTCTTCTGTTAAAAACCTCCCAGCTTGGATCTAGGTGGCCCATGTATGGCTTCATAAGCTATAGGAGGAGAGAGTAAGCAGCATCCCCCACAAGAAGGAGGGGCACTGCACGTCTCCAGTGGGCATGTTATGTGGTGGGAGGAAGGTGCCTGCCTGCATGTGCCTGTAGGGGGATGAGTTCCTCAGCACACGGGCATCATGCACCCTCCCCAGCCAACTGAGGTAGATGTTATTGAAGAGGCCCAAATGATCTAAAAGGGCCTGCAGGAGCATGGAGAAGTAGCCCTTGCAATTCCAGTACTCTGTGGCTCAGTGCAGTGGGGCTTGGACAGGGATATGAGTCACATCAAGGATGCGTGCACAGTTGGGGTATCCAAGGGTGTGGGAGTCCATCAAGTTTCTTTTGCAGGTTCCCAGGAGTGACCAGGCAGGCTAGCAGGACCTCATTAATTGCCCTGAAGACCTGCAGGAGGGCAGCCCCCACGGTGGCCTTCCCAATCCCAAACTGATGTGCTACTGGCCGGTAGGGGTCTGAGTTGGCCATCTTCCACAGGGCAACTGCCACTCTCTTGTCCACAGGGAGGGCTGGTCTGAGATGGGTGTCCATTCTCTGCAGCGGTGGGGTGAGCTCCTGGACCAGCTCTAGGAACATCTGCTTCCTTATGCGAAAGTTCTGCTGCCACTGGTTGTCATCCCAGGTGGTCAGGATGATGAGGTGCCACCAGTCACTGGTGGTTTCACGTGCCCAGAAGCAAAGGGGCACGGAGGGCGGCAGTAAGGGCCAGCGTGGTGGTGATGCTGGTGCCTGTCTCTGTGCTGCCAGGGTCCAAGAATGCCATGCTTCAGGCAACCAGAGCACTGGTCAGGGTTGTGAGGGTGCTGGGCACCTCAGTGGCAAGCTGCGGGAGCTGGGCTCAGTCCATGACCTGCTCATTTTGCCTCTTGCCAGCCACAATGGGCAAGGGGCTGAGGCAATTCCCTGCTTTTATATGATTGGCTGTGGCAGTGGCCCTTTACGGGGGCCATCTTGCCACACTTCCCATGTACTCCCCCCCCCCCCCATTTGAATTAGCAAGTCCAGTTCATGGACATGCTACTTTACATTGGATTTTCTAGTGTGGCCATGTCAATTCGAATTGACTGAATTCAGACTAATAATTATTAGTTTGAATTGATTACTTTGAATTCAGTCAGTCTGAATTAACACTCTAAGTGTAGACGTAGCCTAAGTTATCAATCCTCAAGTGTCTGACAGAAGTGGAATTTTCTTCCACAAAAGCTCATGTGATTTAGTCTTTAAAAGTGCCACGGGACTTCTTGTTTGTTTTGCTGGACTAATTTAAACATGCAGAAGGGAGTGGAACTGTTTATGGTTCCAAGAAAGGGCTTGTAAATAAGAATGAATGAGTTGAGCATGAATAATGGAGAATGCGTAAACTTAGGTCAAGAGTAGGCCACCCCTGGCACATGTGCCAACAGTGGCACCCAAGCCCATTCAGAGCAGCATGTTACACCGTCTTCAGGGACACAAAAATTGCCACTCTTGCCACCAATAGCCACTCTGGGAAATTTCTTTCTGGTGCAGCTGAGGTGCAGGGGGGTCCCCATCATGCCCATGTCCCCACATGCCAAGAAAAAAGCTGCCTGGAGCAGCTTTTCTCCGCAGTGTGCTGCCACCAAAAGGAGCCACTCTGGGCATCTTCTTTCTTTGAAATGCCTAGAGACATTTGAGAGGAGCTGCTTTGTTCTGTGGGCACGCATGGAGTGCTCCCCTTCCAGTCATGACTGCCCCCAAAGTTTCAGGTAGCTGGCTGTTACATTTTTTTCAACAGAGGGGGCTGCTGGCACTGGCTGAAGACTCGGGAAGGCAGGTCTGTGGCACAGGTAATTGGGAACTTTCCAATAGCATGGATCTATTGAATTGTGCTGTAATCTCCCAAAGAGAGTGGTGAAAATGTGAATTGTTTTGATCAGGTCAGGTAAGAGTGCTGAAGAGCAGCCTAGAATGAATAAAAGCATCCAGTGTTTATTAAAAATATTCTGTGCTGCAGTGAATAATTTTGAAAAAACAAAAGCTTAATTAACTGGAGATTTGTATTGACAATGATCTGCTTTGCAGATGTGCTCATTTCATTAATAGTTTTTTTTTACTGTGAAACCTACAGAAAGACATTTAGAGTCAGGGAGATTGAGTTAGACCATTCTCAGTGACATTCACAATGTAGAGAACATGATTCTGTAATGAAATGCGGCACTTCTAAAGACTGACAAATTTATTTATCGCATGAGCTTTCATGGTTGAAAATTCTACTTTCTCAGACACTTTGAAGTGCCACAGGACTCTTTCTTTGTTTTGCTGAATGAGACTAACACCTATACCCCTTTGGAACTTGTAATGAAATGATCTGGCCAAGTTAATGGTCCAATCTCAACTCCATTTTTTAAACTGACCAAGGATGGATCTCAGCTTTCCTGGATTTACCTGGGTTCAGAAAGGAACAGTAAATAGCTCTAGATTTAGATGACGTTAACCAAGGAGTAACAATCAGCAGCTAAAGGAGAGAAAAAGCTTTCACTCAGCTGTGAGTTTTAGTATGGTGTTCTGGATGGTCTCTGATTACATGGATTCTGTGTCCAGTACACTCTTGCATACACTTCTTTTTGTCAATCATATTTGGTTTCAATGCCCTATACATCTACATGGAATGAGATTTTTATTTCTTACTCTTATTTATAGTAGCCTGAGAGCACTAGCTTTTCCTGCCCAGAGCAATACAAATGGTTCATCCATCATTGCACTATGGCTGTGTTCACACAAAAAACAACAAGGAGTTGTGTGACACTTTAAGACTAACAGTTTTATTTTTTGCATGAGCTTTTGTGGGAGAAGATCCCACTTCCTCAGATGCTTCGAAGATGGGTGAACTTACAGAAAGGAATGAAACTAAATGCAAGGGG
>ML682097.1:396299-449205 GCA_007922195.1 Podocnemis expansa
GGGGCTGCAGCCCCCTTTCTGGGGCTGCAGGGTGAGCTGCCACAGCGGCTCACCCCCCCCAGGGGGCTGCAGCCCCCTAAAGCAGGTAACAAAATAGCATGTTCACACCCGCATTTTTACTTAATTCGAATTAACAACTGTTAATTTGAATTAATTATTTCAAAACAAGGCATTATTTCGATACAAGTTTGTTTCGACACAACTTGTATCGAAATAATCTCTGTGTGTGAACACAGCCTATGATTCTAGTCTCACTTCCTCTTGAGGAATCTTAAGTAGCGAATTAATAGCCTGATCCGACAACCCTTATTTAGTCCCATTGAAGTCAGTGCAGATACATATGGGAAGCTACCTCATCTTAACTCATGTGGTTAAGAGTTGTAGGATTGGGCTCCCCTGTAGCAATCATCTTAAGATCCATCTTACTTGTAAACTCAAAGAGTGGCAAATCAGGTTTTCAATAAAGCTACATATAGGAAGCTACCTCCACTGTGAAAGGGATATTAAGACACAGGAAACAGTTTTGAATCAGTGTTTATTCCATGAAATGATTGTAGATAACAACACTTTGCATCTTAAGTATCTTTCTTCAGAGACTGTAAGAACATTACAAATACTTATTATGCTTCCCAGCATCTTTACAATGTCACCATTCAACAGATGGGATGAACCAAGCCATGGTACAGTAGTGCCAACTCCAAATGTTCAAAAACCACCAGTCAGACTCACCAGAAATCATGGGATTTGCTTTAAAATCATGAGATTATGTAAAAATAATAGCTTTGGTGTTCCGTTTATATGCCGCCTTTTTTTTTTTTGAGCCTTTAGGGTGCACTGGAATCACATTTTGAAGCTTTCCCACAGCTGCTAAAAACTTATTCCACAGAGATAGCAACTTACTTTTTCTTTAAGAATGAAGGCAGAAATCATCAAATATCCACTTGACTCCAGGACACGGCATTTTAAGAAAAACAATATTATGATGAGATTCATGACAAAATCAGGAGAGTTGGCAACAGTAATCAGAGAGTCATTACATAGACACCCATCAATTCAGAGGCAGAGGGGAATAGGAAAAGATATTGTATTTAATGTTTTGTTGCATATGTGTGGTGGGGAGGCATGTCCTGGGAAGATCCTTTCTGTATTCCCAAGCAGGTTTTACAGTGGGCCCAGGGTTACCCACAGGACTCCAGAGCCCAGATTTCTGGTCATAGCACAAAAGAGGCAGGGGTGGGGAGCAGGGATTTCAGCAGCAAACTATGCCACCTGTTAATTCGTCTAACCATGATAGCAGCCCCAGAGTAAGTAAGGTTCAATCCATTGGGAAAATTAGTTGTGTTAAAAAAAGCTTTCATTGACAATGACACACTGTAATTAATGTTCTACAATGTGCTAAGATGACACATATGAAACAAACATTTTTGTCTTAATCTAAAGAGAACCATAGTGAGGAAGCAAGCATACATCAGGCCTGGTCTATACATAAAAATTAGAACAGTTTAGCAAATTGATCTGAGCACTGTAATAAGGGCAACCTAACCCCAAGCGCAGCTGCATGTAGGTCAAGGAAAGAATTCTTCTGCCATCCGAACTAGCACAGCTCAGGGACCATGATTACCTACATCAGCACAGAATGCATCTGTGCTGCAGTGCTGCAGCCGTCCACCTCTGCCTGTGTAGTTTAGGCATACCCTCAGTGACACAGTGGGTTACCTGTGTAAATGTCCTTTGAGATGGGCTGCTCGCACACATTCAGTTCTAAGTGTCTATGTGCCACAGTGCACAATTGGCCAGAAACTTTTTTGTTCTAGCCTGTCACAGCAGAGTCAGTGGCCAGTGGGCCCCCCCCCCCACCCTCGGCCACTCCCATGGCTATACATATGGCCCTGACCCTGATCCTCCTCAGTCCCTTCTTTTTGGCTATGTTCACATGTTGTTTTTAAATCGAAACAACAACTGTTGTTTCGATTTAAAAAAAGTTATGTCCAAATGACATTCTGTTATTTCAAAATGACGGAGATCATCATTTTGAAATAATGGAACTGAAATTGAAATAACAAAACCTCATTTTAAATTGAAATGGCTGTTAAATCGAAACGGCCATTTCGAAACAATGCCATTTCGACGTGTTGTTTTGAAACAGCCTTTAGTTCGATTCCGGCTTGGATTGCTCTTCCTCTTCCCAGGGTGCACAACACCAGAAAGGAGGAAGTGCCCAGCCCCGTTGCTGCCAGATGCCTGGAGCTGCTGCAGCATGGCTGAGGCACATGCTAGCACAGCCCAGGGACGATGCCGGGCACCTGCGTGGATGCAAGAGGAAGTCCTCTGCCTCCTCGACATATGGGTCAGGGAGGACATCCGTGCACATTTTCACACTAGGCATTGGAACCGCAATGTCTATGCGGACATCGCAGACGAGATGACAGGCCGAGGCCACGAACGGACAACCAAGTAGGTGCATTCAAAAATCAAAAGCCTGCAGCAAGACTATGCGCATGCCAGGGAGGTGAGGCGGCTCCAGGGACCAGCTAGCACCACCAGCTGCCCCTTTCTCGAGGAGCTGCGTGTGTTCTTCAGGGATGAGCCCAGCGGTCTCCCATCCCAGACTATTGACTCTGGGGAGCCCACCCCTGTGGCCACATCCCCCAAGGTAAGCCCCTCAGACAGGGAGGCATACCTCGATGTGGGAGACATCAGCTGGCCAGAGAGTGCCCAACAACCGCATGCCCCACTGGCTAGTCCTGATCTCTTCCCTGCTCATGAGAGGCCTGCCACCCCTGGGGAGGAACAGCCAGAGGGAGACATGGAGGAGCCACCACCAACATCTGACCTGGAGGAGGGGACATCCAGGTGAACATCTGGAGCGTCTGTTGGTGAGTGTTCCTTCCCCCTCCAGGCAGGCAGGGCGGAGACTGCCAATGCCATGGCTACCTAGGGGCCATGGCACTGGAACACGCAAGGCACAGGGCTGGGGGGGCACAAGGGTCCTCCCATGGGTGCTGGTGGCAGAGGGACATGTAATGCCAGGATGCCAGGACCCAGAGGGGTGGGGGATGCTCATTGGGGAGGTGCCACCAGTGGTGTGCCAGCATCCAGGTCAGAGAGTGCCCAAGCTGCACCACTGGCATGTGACCTTGGTAAACTTCCCGACCCACCTCCTGCTAAATACCGCTCACCACTGTGGGCACCACAAGGCCATGTGCATCCTTGTGCAGTGTCCCACAGGACACAGATGGGGAATGCTGCTGACAGTCGGGGCAGAGGGGTTTGCTGCAGACAGGCTGTACACAGGCAAGCAAAGGAGGGCTAACCCTTTTCCTGCTTCATCCCAGCAGCTCGCCGACACACCTGCCATCCTGCTCCATGGAGTCCCCAGACTTCTGGCAGGCATAGGAGGAGAGCCCACCGCACCAGAGAGGACATCCTCACCAGCCTCCTTGAGCTCAGCCACCGAGCAGAGGAGTCAATCCTGGCCTGGAGGGAACAGCAGGGCAGGCACCAAGAAGCTGCCATCCACCATCTCCAGCCCGCAGCTGACGCAGACACCCACGTTGTTGCTGCAATGGTGTGGTAGGCTGCAGCAATGGAGCAGCAAGGCAATGCGCTCCGGCCATTGGTGCAGCTGTGCAGGACATTGCGTCAACCCAGTGGCGAATAGCCTTGTGCTCCTGGCACCTGAAGGAGTGCCTCAGAGACAGGAAGCTGTCCCTTGCCACCGGTGGCCCTGGACCCAGGGCAGCCTTGCCCAAGACCATGGCACAGAGATGCATGTTTCAAAGACCCCAAACCCCTACCCACTTCCCATCTCCCATTTCATGCCCTCCCCCCCCAGTTCTCCCTCCAAAGTTCCACATCCCATACCTGCTTCCCAGGCCTTTGTTGCCCCAACCCTTCCCCCTCATTGTAAATAAAAAACATAACTGTGAATTTACTTCTATTTGTGCTTTTACTAGGTGGGGTTCGGGGGGGGGGGGGGGGGGGGGGGGGGCTGGCTGTGGCTGGCTGAAAGTCCAGAGGGTGTGGGGCAGCAATCCTAGCCCTCACAGGTCCTCAGTCATGAACAGGTCTGCTATTGCCTCACGCACAGTGTTTGCTCTGTGCAGCACTCGCTCCCTTGGGGCCAAAACCTCTGGCTGTTGGAATCAGCCACTGACGAGCTCCACCTCAGCCTCCCACATGGTAGCTACTGTCTCTCCCTGGAGCTTGCAGAGGTTATGCAGTGCCTCGCAGGCACTGATGACCTCTGCGATTCTGTCCTCGGTGAGGTGCAGGCATGTAAGGAGGCACCTCCAGCAGGTTTTCAGTCTGCTGAAAGCCTGCTCAACCAGCTGGCGGCAGCAGCTGATGCAGTGGTTAAAAAGCTGCTGTCTGGCATCTAGGGGTCCCGTGTACGGGTGCATGAGCCAGGGCTGGAGGGGGTAGGCCGCATCAGTGACAATGAGGATAGGTAATATGACTTCTCTAACAGTGATATTGGGGGCAGGGGGGGGAAGAAGATGCCCACGTCCATGCCCCGCTACAGGGAGGAGTTGTGCAGAATCCTGGCATCATGTGCCCTCCCCAACCGTGCGATGTGGCAATTCTGAAAGATGCCCCAGTGGTCCACAAGGGCCTGCAGAATGACCAACTGGTATCCCTTCCTGTTCCTGTACTTAGCTGCACAGTGCCGTGGAGCTCGCACAAGGATGTGGGTGGCATTGAGTATCCCTGTGCAGTTCAGAAACCCCAGGGCGGCAAAGCCAGCCATGGTGTCCTGAAGCACTCCCTGGGTGACGAGGTGTGGCAGCAGGACTGTGCTGGTGGCATGGGTGACCTGCAGCAGCACTTTGCCAATGGTAAACCTCCCAACACCGAAGAGATGGGCAATGGACTTGTGGGACTGGGGAGTGGCCATCTTCCAAAGCACAATGCCTCTCTTCTCCATGGGGGTGGCTGCTGTCATCACCATGTCCCTTCGGCACAGGACCGGGGTGAGGTCAGTGACCAGGTGAGCGAAGGTCTCCTTGCTCACCTGGCAGTTCCTCCTCCACTGCTTCTTGCTCCAGGTTCGCAGGACAACCCACTCCCACCAGTCTGTGTTGGTGTCCTGTGTCCAGATGCGCTGTTGCACAGAAGGATGGAGAACTAAAGCTGCTGTGAGGGCCAGTGAAATGATTGGGCTCAGGGAAGAGTGTGTCCCACAACAGAGGAGCACCCTGCAGGCTAGCAGAGGATCTACCAAGCACTCAAGGTCAGTGTGGAAACTGGGGAGCATCAATAGCCATCTCTCTTGCAACCTCTTGGCAGTCACAATGGACAGGGAGGTGAGGTCAGTTCCTCCTTTTATGCGACTGGATGGCAATATGGCCCTGCCAAGGGGCCATGTTGCCACACCTCCCATACTGCCCCTCTCCTGATTCGAAACAGCAAGTCCTATGTCCAGACCTGCTATTTTGATTTGAAGTTTTTGCTTATTTCAATTTAAGTTAATTCGAAATAATGATTTTATTTCAAATTATGTTATTTTGAACTAACTTATTTGAAATAAGTGCCTACATGTGGACATAGCCTTTGCTAACTCTGAGTAGTGGGGATGGAGGGAAGGACCTGAACGTATGTGAGCAGCCCATCTTGAAGAAGGAAGGTTACACAGGTAACCCACCGTTTTTCTTCGAGCACTGCTCGTATCATTCAGCTCTAGGTGACTATTAGCTGTACCTTGGCTGGTGGGCAGTTTTAATTTTCCCCACTGTCAGCATGGCTATGCTCAAAATGGCACCCCAAAAGCAATGTTCTGTGTAAGCTGCGCCAGTGAATGCTGGCACAGCTGCCACCGCTCACTGGCACAGCAAGCACTGACCCCAGCGCAGGTCTGGCAGCCACAGGCCATACCTGGCTCCGGAAACATTTCTCATAGGCGCCAGGAAGCCTGGGGTGGGGCTAGGCTTTGAATGGGCAGTTAACCAGCTCTGGCCCCGAGCATGCTTTGGATGCATGTGCACGGCTGGTAAAGAGCAGCAGACACTGGACTAGAGTCACGTAGGCAACAACTGGGTGGCCTTGCCAGGTAAGGGGGTGGGGTAAGAAGAAAGTGAGCGGGGAAGGAAAGAAAGGGTCAGTCTGGGGGCCAGGACTGGAAGCAGAAGCAGGGGATCAGTGGCAGTCGGGACTCCAGGGCTGGGAGTTGAAGCAGGGATCAGAGCTGGAGTTGGGGCTGGCAGGGAGCAGAAGCAGAGATGGGAGCTGTGGTTGGGGCTGGTGGGAAGCAGAAGCGGAGTTCGGAGGAGCTGGGTTCGGGGCTGGCAGGGAGCAGAAGTGGGGATTGGAGCTGGGGTAGGGGCTGGTGGGGAGCAGGAGCAGGGATCGGAGCTGGAGTCAGGGCTCCTGGGGCTGACTGGGAGCAGAAGTGGGGAACAAGGTTGGGGTCAGGGCTGGCTGGGAGCAGAAGCAAGGGTCAGCAGCGGTCAGGGCTCTCGGGCTGGGAGCAGAAGTGGGGATTGGAGCTGGGGTCGGGGCTCCCAGGCTGGAAACAGAAGGGGCGATCGGAGCTGGGGTGGGGGCTCCCTGGCTGGGAGCAGATTAGAAGCGGGGGATAAACTCATGCCACGCGGGGGAGGAGGGGAGGGTTGATGTGTAAGGAAACGTATTGTTTCCCTTTAAAGTCATTGCTGCCACATAGGTCAGTGGTTCCCAACATTTTCTCTGCCATGGCACACTTGCTACCTTTAATTCATTTGAGGCACACTGCCATATAGTTTCCAAATGAAGCCATATATTTTAATGAGCCAATCCACAGCTCTTTGAGTAGTTTTTCAAAAAAATTTGTGGCACACCTGTGTGCTGTGTGGCACACTGGTTGGGAAACAGTGAGATAGGTAGACACAACACACAAATTCCACCCAAGATTCAGAATAAACACAGAAAACTGTATTTGAACCTTATGTTACTTTATTAACACACAGCATTTCTACAGCACTTTCCATCCCAGGATCTCTCAATGGCTCACTATAATAGGCATTCACACATGCTTGGCTCTGTAGTATCCAAGAGGCTCACCCCACCTTGCGCTCACATTTAAGTGAATGGCCCTGCTAATACATTACTGTATAGACAAACTTCATGTGTCCTCCCATTTTGATATCTTTACCAAGTGCCATAAACAATGGCTTTAGGAGGAGGTGTCCCCTCCAGAACATGCATGTATTTTTAGCACAGCTCTGTTTTCCGTTGGAAGCTGGTAAAGGAAAGTTCAAAGCTTGCAGACAAGAACAACACAAAACTGGTAGATGGGGACTGTAGCAGAGAGAGAACCTGTAGCAGAGCCTGATCTAACGTTTTCAGTAAAGTGGAAAAACTGTCACTGACCTTAATTAACATTAGCTCACGTAATATATAGGCCTAAATCAGAGTGACTTCATTTAGCTCAATGAGTGAGATCTAGTCAGAATTGGCACATTCATTAGGAATCTCTAAAAAATAATAGAATTGTATTGGCTTTCTGTGATCATCAGTGTAATTTCTCGCATATTTTCTTTATGTATTTTCACATCTTTGAAATGTGAGCTGAAATTACAGACAACCAAAATGTTTGTTGTTCTGGAAAAGGTAATGGCTGGTACCTGAACACGTTCTTAGACGTTGTCACCTATACACTAACGGAAGATAAGTTCCCATTCCTGGCCCAGTTGGTTGATATAGATTCTGTATATGCATTCTGGAAATGTGACAAAGACAGGCATCAAAAACTGAGGTGTAGATGATGGTAGAGGAGGCTTGATAGGCAGCATCATTAGGGCAATGTTCCCTCTCTAAGCTGGTGATGCAACTGAGCAAGTTATGGCTGCACTTGGGGGTTCGAACCGATGGGCAGTGGCTCAGGGGCCTGGTCCTGGGACGGGGAATGGGTAGAGAACTTGCTCAGCTGCATCCATAAGTTGCTCAGCTGCATCATCAGCTTAGAGGGAACATTGCCCCAAGGTCATGGTTGGGCAATAGAGCAGTAAATCGTCAGGTCTGCACTGAAGATCCTGCTATTAACCTGCAGATCTTTCCTGGAAGAAGACTTGCATGAGGGATGATGGAGAGGTTATCTGCTATTTAATTTTAAAAGGGGGACCCTGATCCACCATAGTGGTCCTCATTATCAATCATTAAGTGGACTGCAAAGGAATCATTGCCACCTGTGATGTTCCACTAACTCATCGATGTGACAAATGGTCGCAGCATCCCAAAAAGGGGGATGTGGTCTCTCCGTTGCAATTAGTCTGGGTTTAATAACCTCCAGCATGTGATATACTGGTTAGGTTCTCAGTACCTGGGATTCTGGTAGTGGCAATCTACGCATCCTATAGGCCAGGGGCTACTAGGGGAGTTTACCCTATGGATCGGGCAGTCATTAGCTGACCGTATTGCTTATGGGGGAAGAATGGTCATCCCAGGGAAAGGGAAGAGACAGAGCTACTCTTCCCTTGTAGACCTCAGTGGGGCTCCATAAGACTTTTGAGAGGTTTGTGGGGCCATAAAGATGAGATAAACATGAGCCGGCCACATTGTTACCAACTTTGCCCATCAACTTGGGGTCTGCTGGTTTATTAGGGTTACTTCCTGGGGGGGGGGTTGCAATTCTATTAAGGTACTGCTTGTGTCACTTGTGTCTCTGTGTGGAGCTTATTTCTCCCTTTTGTAAATCCCTCCCAGTGGAACCACCCTTGCAGGACCTAAATTTCCCAAGACTAGGTTTCTAAGTGCGACTGAGTGGACCGGGTCTATCAGCAGTCTCAGCTGACCTCCCCCCCCGCCCCCATATGTCCCTGAATGCAGCAGGCCAGGTTACACAGCACTGGTCTGCTGCTACCCTTATGTGCCCCTGTACCGCACCGGACTAGACTGGAGTATGCATCTGAGCAGCCTGAGTTAAAACAGCACTTTCAGCTGCCACCCTTACATGCCCCTGGACTCAATCAGGCTGGGTCAAAGCAGCACTTTCAGCTGTCACCCTTATATGCCACAAGTTCAGCATGCTGGTAACCCCTTAATAAGCAAACCTTACAAGGAACTGGGCATCACAGGATTCTTTGGCTAGGTAAAAGGAGCGTTGCTGCAGAGCAATACTGAGGAAGTCTGGCAACCAGCTTGATTAGGAAAGTTACTTTATTGCCAGGTACATAAAGCTTATGAAAAATTATAAAAGGAAAGAAAAATGCCTAAACAGTTACAATATTGATAACCATACAAAAGAGGAAAATGATCAAACAGTTACAATATTACCCAGTTTCAATTATAGTATTGGGGAAAGCTAGCTCAAGTGGATTACAAAAGATCAGGTTTAGAGAGTTATAGTTGGACTAGGGAAAAACAGAGGAGCAAGGGGGAGAATGTCTCACCACTCAGTGCAGCTCAAAGGTACCCAGGAACCAGGCTGTTCAGCTTAGGGTCTGGAGTGCTGGAGACAGGCAGAACCTCCACCATGATCAGCAAGGAGAGAAAGTCCCAGTGGACCTGAGGCAGCTTGTAGATCCAGGCAACAGGTCAGGTATCAGAACAGACTCCTGCTCACTAACTCTCATGTGGAACTTGGGTTAGGGTTTTTGTAGGGAAGAAACAATGGTTCAAGGCAGAACACTAGGTTGTTTTGGGGTAAATAAGGGAGTATACCAGAGGTGTTTTGTTTAGGTGGACAATAGGAGCTGATCATTCCTGGTCATGGGTGGCATTCCTCTGAGAGAGCTTACAATGCAATCAGGCAGATTCAGTATGCTGGATATCAGTTGAAGATCTATTGACTAGAATTGGTCTGATAACTGCTGGGCTGGGTGTGTGCAGGCATAAGTTCATTTGTCTCAGGAGCAGGGACCCCCCCCCCATCATGCAGAACTTCTCTGCTTTGCCAGTCCCAGAGTTCAGTGCCACTCCTGCCTTGGGGCTTGGCTCTCCATTCAGTATGCTAATTCTGGTTCCATCCTTGATGCAAATGAAGTTTCTGCTGCCCATTCAGTGTGCTAATGGTTCACAGCTTCCATGTAGATGAGGTTAGAGGAGTTGACCTAATTCCAGCACCCTTGTTCAAAGGGGTTTTAGGTATGTCTCTCACTGCCTTTCATTGTTTCTCGTTTCTGATTCAAGCAGAGGCTGAAGTTGATGGGGGGGGGGGGTGAGTCTCAGTGGCTGGTTACTATGCTCTGATTCTCCAGGAACACAGAGCTACCAAGTAACAGCATGGGCATACAGGTCTCTGTATGCTGTCACAACTGTCCTGTGGTCCTTCCCCTTAAGGCTGAGGGTAGAGGGAAGCTGAAGTCCTCTCCTCATTCCCTTCATTGAGTGAAAGCAGTAAAGGTAGTTGTTTTCTTAACCACAACAGTATAGAAAGGCCATCTGAGGGGTGCATGCTTGCTTGGAATCAAAGTTATAGGGTGGTATTGCTAACCCAGACACAGACTCTAAGGTGGTTTGGGGTTAAAAAGGGAGGATAGAGTTACTGCTGCTCTGTTCCCCCCCCCCCCCCTGCACCCTGCCTTGTTGCCTATCCACAAATGGGACACATAGTTTGTGGGTTAAGGGGGAGGGAGGAGTAGTAGTAGGCCTCCCCTTCACCCCTGTCCTTTCTAGGCTTTCTCTTCTAGGGTCTTCACATATAAATACATATATATGTGCATAAGTGTATGTATATTGTGACAGGGTAAAACTGGAGGGGTATAGGAGAGTGGTCCTATTGAAGAACAAGGGGGTGGTGGGCGAGTGCAAGCCCACCCACATCTAAAACCCCTCCTCCAGCCTAAGGAGAGATGGCACTGGACTATTCTTTAAGTGAGTACTTGGGACAACTAATGAAAAATGGGGACAGGTGTGAGGGTCAAAGGTCTAAGAAAAGGGATTCAGAAGGGGACACCGAGCAGAGAACCCTGGACAGCACTCACTGCACCCGGAAGAAGTCTAGGGAGCCAGCGGACGCTGCCCAGAGGAACTCTGCCTTGAGGAGTGCATAGACGAGGGACTGGATACAGGTCCCACAGTCGCAGGCTCCTTCCTCAGCCAACCTCCTCTCCCTGGTCTTGTAGATGGCGATCTTGGCGTAAGCCAGGAAGAGGTTGATGAGAAGCTGCAATGAGTTTATGGGACCATGAATAGGGAGAGCATATAAGAATAGAATAGGTGTGGGGAAAAGTGCAGCTAGAACTTCAATGAGAGGTTCTGGAGGAGCTGGAAGAGGGCCTGCAACCTGGTGAACTTGAGGTAGGTGTGACCCGGGATCTCCGTCTCACCGCAGAAGGGGGAGGTACATGTCCAGGCTCACGGCTCTGTGGAGGAGCCATCAACTGCTGTCCCCAGTGGGCTGTGGGGTCAAGGTGGAGTACAGAAAAGCCCACCAGGGTTCCTTGCTCTCCATGGGTGGAAAGAGGTCTTGCCACTTGGTATCGGGATGGGACACAAGGGCAAGGAAGTGGATGGTGTGGAGCACAAGCGTGTACAGGTACCTGTGAGGCACAGTTTGGAAGGGGAACAGCTGCAGGTCTAGCAGCCAGCTTGGGGTGTGGGGCGGAGGCAGCCATGGGGGCTCACAGGGCCGCGGCCGAGCCAGCACCTGGGGATCCACCCAGTCTCCCCAGGCGTAGTTCAGGAAGTCTCCAATCCTGGTGACACCTGCCAAGACTAGGCTCCTCCTCATGGAGGGGGCCTCCGTCACCTGCACACTGAGATGGAGGCTGTGTAGAAGGGCCTCCGCGAGGAGGTCTTCCCCCTTGGTGGGTACAAGAGATCTGGGAGGCTACAGTGATTCTCCAGGTCCAGAGGACATCCTGGTAGAAGGCCAGCAGCTCAGAGAGGTCTTGCAGACCACCTCTCAGATTGAGAAAAAAAGAGCTGCCAGTCATATCGGAGCCCTCAGTAGCGGTGGAGGAAGGTGCATGCCAAGTGGCTTCACGCCGGACTACTTGCACCATAAAGGAGTCTCTGCAGGGCCTGGAGGCAGAAGGTGTGGAACTGGCTGTAGATACAGCACAGGCCCTGCCTTCCTTCCTCCAGGGGAAGGCTCAGGATCCCTGCAGAGACCCAGTGCAGTCCTGGACAGAAGAACTCCAGAATTGTTTTCTGGCGGTTGGCCGAAAGCTTGGGGGTGGGGCCAGGGTGTTGAGCTGGTCCTATTGAAGGATCCCGGGGGGTGGGTGGGCGCAAGCCCACCCACTTCTAAAGCCCTTCCCCCAGCCTAAGGGGGAAGCGGCACTAAACGGGGCTTCAAAAGATTCCGGGGGACAACTAAAGAGAAAACAGGGACGGGTGTGAAGGTCACCGGTTCAAAACTAGGGTTTCGGAAGGGGATACCAAGCAGAGAACCCCGGACAGCGCCCACTGCTCCCGAAAGGTGTCCAGGGAGCCAGCAGACGCTGCCCAGAGGAACTCTGCCTGGAGATGTGCACGGACGAGGGAGCGGAAATAGGCCCCACAGTCTCAGGCCCCTCCCTCTGCCAACCTCCTCTCTTGAGTTTTATAGGTAGCTACCTTGGTGTAAGCCAAGAGGAGGTTGGTGAAGAGGTCCCGCAACTTGGTGGGGCCACGGATGGGGAGTGCATAAAGGTACAAGTGTGGGGAAAAGTGCAGCCAGAACCTCAATAGGAGGTTCTGGAGGAGCCGGAAAAGGGGCTGCAACCTGGCGCAGTCTAGATAGACGTGCGCCAGGGTCTCCCTCACACCGCAAAATGGGCAAGTATCAGGGCGAGGGGTGAACCGTGCCAAGAACACGCCCATGCTCACGGCTCCATGTAGGAGCCGCCAACTGATGTCCCCGGCGGGACTTGGAGGGAGGGTGGCATACGGACTGGCCCACCGGGGTTCCTCACCCACCGTGGGTGGAATCAGGTCCCGCCACTTTGTATCAGGGTGGGACGCTAGGGCGAGGAAATGTACAGTATGGAGCACGAGCGTGTACAGATATTTTCGAGGCACGGTTCAGAAAGAGACCGGCTGTAGGTCTAGCAGCCGGCTCAGGGTATGGGGCGGAAATGGCTGGGGAGGCTGATGGGGCTGAGGCCCAATCGAAAGTTCCAGAGGGCCAGGGCTGAGAGGGGGGTGGTGAGTTCCCCCTCGCAGGACCCGCCCGAGGTAAGCCCAAGCAGCAGGAGGCAAGGCCGCCCTCACCTCCTGGAGTAGGCGCCGGGGGGTACGAGGGGTGGAGAGCCCCATGAGCTGAGCCAGCTCATGGGGATCCACCCAGTCCCCTCGGGCATAGTCCAGGAGATCTCCGACCCGGGTGACACCTGCCATGACCAACCTCCGCCTCACTGAGGGGGCCTCCGCCACCTGCACACCAAGATGGGGGTTGTGTAGCAGGGGCTCTGCGAGGAGGTCCTCCCCCTCAGTGGGTGTAAGTGACCTGGAGGCTGCAATGAGCCTCCAGATCTGGAGAAGGTCATGGTAGAAGACCGGCAGCTCGGAGACGTCTCGCGGAGCACGTCTCAAATCGAGATAAAAGAGCTGCCGGTCGTATCGGAGCTCTCGGTAGCGGTGGAGGAAGGTATGTGCCAAGTGGCTCCATGCCGGACTACCTGCACCATAAAGGAGTCTCTGCAGGGCCTGGAGACGGAAGGAGTGGACCTGGCTGCGGACACAGCACAGGCCCCGCCCCCCTTCCTCCAGGGGAAGGCTCAGAGTCCCTGCAGAGACCCAGTGTAGTCCTGGCCAGAAGAACTCCAGAATTGTCTTCTGGAGGCTGTCCAAGAAGCCCGGGGGTGGGCTCAGGGTGTTGAGCCAGTGCCAGAGCATGGACAGGACGAGCTGATTGATGACCAGCGCCCATCACTGAAGGGAGAGGCACTGCAGCAGTCCTGTCCATCTCCGCAGACAGTCAACAACCCTGCCCTCTAACTCATGCCAGTTTTCATCCAGGGAGGGATGGGTGGCAGAAAGGTAAATGACTAGATAGAGCAGCAGACCCACATTCTACAGGATGGCCTGAAGTGCGGGTGGGAGGGAGCTAACCGGCCACCCGGCCCCTACCATCAGGCCAGAGCTCTTGACCCAGTTGACCCAGGCGGAGGAGGCTGCTGAGTAGATAGCCAGGCAAGCCTCCAACCGCACCAGGTCTCCCGGGTCCTGGACCACAAGGAGTACATCGTCAATGTACGCCGACAAGACCAGCCTCAGCTCTGGCTCACAGAGCACCAACCCCATCAACCTCCAACGGAAGAAACAGAGGAAGGGCTCGATGGCCAGAACATATAGCTGGCCCGACAGCAGAGAGCCTTGATGCACTCCTCGCCTGAAGCTTACCGGTTTGGTCAGGGTCCAGTTGAGCCTCTCCAGACACTCTGTGGAGGCGTACAGCACCTGGAGAAACCCCACAAAGTGAGGTCCAAAGCCAACTGCCCGCAGGGTGTCTAGGAGATACCTGTGGTCCATCCTGTCAAATGCCTTCTCCTGGTCCAAGGCCAAGAGGGCGAATGACAGACTGTCTCTACACCCAAGCTCCAAAAGATCCTGGACCAAATAGAGATTGTTTAAGATGCAGCGGCGCAGTAAGGTGTAGGTCTGGTCGGGATGGATCATGTCCTGCAGCACGGACCCAAGGCGCAGCGAGATGACCTTGGCTACTATTTTATAGTCTGTGCTGAGGAGCAAGACGGGATGCCAATCCCCGAGATCACGGAACTCCCCCTTCTCGGGCAGCAGGGCCAGCACGCCCACCGGCAAGAAAGGGGGAGCTCTCCGCTCTCCTCAGACTCAGCACAGACGATGGTGAGGTCTGGGCTGAGGACATCCCAGAACACTCGGTAGAAGTCCATGCCTGGAGATTTGTTGGTGGGCACGAGATGCAGGGCTTCCAAGAACTCAGCCAGAGTGAGAGGCAGCTCTAGCCGGTCCCGGTCACCCTCACTGACTGTGGGAAATTAGTTCCAGAGCACCTTGCAGGCATTGCCTTCGGTCGGATCTGGGGAGAAAAGACTGGAGTAGAAGGCTCTGGCCTTTCCACGCATTTTCTCCAGATCTGTGAAGGGGGAGCTGTCCTCCACCAAGAGGCAGGTGATGTGCTTTTTGGCCCCCATCCATTTCTCCAGGGCATAGAAGCAGAAGCCATGATTCATCTCTCGAAGGAGCTGGATGTAGGATCAGACAAAGGCTCCCTGGGCCCGAAGGTCCTCGAGGGCCCGCAGCTCCTCCCGCTTCTCCTGGTGCACCTTGCAGAGGGATGGGTCCTCAGGGCTTGTGGCCAGACACCTCTCTAGCTCTAAGACCTCCTGTTCCAGCTCCTCCATCTCCACATTCCTCCACCTGCTGCCCCCTTGACTGTAGTCACAGCAAAAGAGCTGGGCACGCACTTTCCCCATGTCCCACTGTGACGGGGTAGACACACCCTGCACTAGCACAGCACTTGCTGGGTTATATAAGGGAGAAGCCCCACCCCTAAAGCCCTGTTGGGCATGCTCAGATGCCTGGGCAGGGATAAAAGGCTGCAGCTCAGCTCAGTCGGGGCTGGCTAGAGAAGGGGAAGGAACTGCCTGGAAGACTCCAGCCCCAGAACCCCGCCAGCCCATTCCTGAAGAGGCTAACCAGCCAGTAGAGGCCCTGGAGGAACGCTGAACTTGTGGAAGCTAGGCACCAGGGCAACCAGACCCAGAGGAGGATTGATCCCTGTCATAACAAGACCCAGAGACAAGGCATCTTGCCCTTAAGAGGACCACCCAACTGCCCCAGGGAGGAAGCAGCCCAGGGGTCCGGTAAGGGAAGGACCAGAGGAGGTGGGGACACCAAGTCAGCATGTTGCGGTCTGGAGCCCCGCTGATTGGGTGGCATACCCCTCCACCCCTCGGGCCCTGGGCTGCGGCTCAGAGAGTTGGGTGGGACTGAGCCCGCCTTCCTGGGGTTCCGGGACATATAGAGACTGCTTGTTTGTGGACTGTGACTGCTAGGCTATGCTGCCCTACCCTGGGGCCATAAAGAGGCTGCTTGTTTATGGACTGTGCCTACCAGTCCACTCTGCCCCGCCCTGGGACCATATAGAGGCTGCTTGTTTGTGGACTGTGGCTGCTAGGCCACACTGCCCCGCCCAGGGGGCAGTCTAGGGGCATAAAAGCCCATGACATCCACCAACACCGCACCGAGGGAAAGGCGGCCCTCTGCCTCCTCCAGGACAGCCAAAACCCTGGAAAGGATGCCACGAAGCCCACATCCTCCAGCAGGCTATTATTAAAATGCCAAAAGGCCAGCCTTGGCCTCTCCACTGAGAGAGAGGCCATCATGTTCACCAAATGGTGATCCGAGAAAGGGGCCAGCCAAATGCTGGAGGAGTGGGCCTGTGAAAGATGATGTCGGGACAGATAAATATGGTCCAACTGGGAGTTGCGCGACTGCTGGTCCCCCACCCGGACATAGGTGAAGGTCACCTTGTTGTCCAGGTGATGGTCATGCCAGATGTCCACCAGGGAGTGATGGTCAATCACCTTCCAGAAGATGTTCAAGGTGGCCTGGCTCTGCTTGGTCCCCGTGCGGTCCCATTCCTCAAGCATGGTGTTAAAATCCACACCTAGGATCAGGCACTCCTGAGGATACAAGGTGCCGAGGAAGGTGGCCACCTGCTGAAAAGATTGCACTTGCTCTGGACCCAATGTCGGGGCATTGATGCTGACCAGATTCAATGCCAGCCCCTCCATGTGGACCCAGAGGTGCAGCAGGTGGCCTGACACAACCTTGGTGACTCCCAGCACCTCAGGCTGTAGGTCGGGGGAGAACAGGGTAGCCACACTGCCAGAGCAGGTGGATAGATGGCTCCGGTACACCCCGTTCCCCCACTGCAGCCACCAACTGTGCTTGGCAGCTAGATCCATATGGGTCTCCTGCAGGAAAACCACAGAGCCCCCCCCCCCCCCGCAAGGAAGGAGAGCACCTAGGTCCTGCGGAGACCCAACATACAGCCTCTGGCATTTAGAGTTGCAAAGATGACAGGTGCTATGAGGAGTGCTGGGGGGTATCCTCAAAGGTGACGGGAGTGCCAGCAGTCTCCGTCGGGCCACGCAGCAGTCCAAGACTGACCCCAAAGGTCATGAGGGAGTCACAGAAGCTGCGGGCTCTTTGGTAGGCCCCAGCATCCTGCCTCCCGGTCCCTTTGCCCTCCTTCAGTATGGCCCTCGTAGCCCAGAGGACAAGATGGAAGGTCCCCGGTGCTGCAGGGTGAGCTGCACCCGGCTCCTGGTTCCATGAGTGTCAACCAGGAACAAACACACCTCTTTCCGCAGCACTAGGGGGACTGGGGTTGGAGGCTCCCGGCCATCCTCTGGTCGGGTCCTGGTATTGGCCCTGCAGTCAGCCGGGATAGAAAGACAGGGCGCAGAACCCCGATGTTGTGGGCACCATATCACCCGGCTGAACCCCTGGCACAAGGAAGGGTGGCAGTGCAGGGAAGACAGAAGCCCCAGGGACAGAGGGAACCACAAATGCAGTCCCCCGGGAATCAGTAAATGAAAAGGGGAAGGACATGATCCTGGGGGCAGCAGCAATAGGGAATGGGGCCAGGGTCAGGAACAACTGTGATGGAAACAGGGGGAGGGGTAGGAGTTGTGACAGAGGCCCTTGTGGTCAAACCACCAGGGTGTGGCTCCCCTTGACTGAGCATGGGATTTTCTAAAACAGAGTGAGGAACAGGATCCACGCCGATGCTGGGCATGGGAGTTGATTTTAGCTGGTTTTCCACATCCTCAGCGTTGGACATGGGGGGGAAAAGACAAGTGAGGGAAGGGGCAGCTGTCCTGCTGTGGACAACACCCCGGGACCTGACTGCTCGGGGCTGGCCATCACCTCGAAAGGCTCAGCAACCACCTCTGGAATACCCACAGCAGCCGGGCAAGTGGAGCAACCCGGTGGTGTCCCTGGGATAAGAACAGGGACAGCAGACAGAAGTTGGGGCTCAGGTTGGGTCTGGGGCAAGGAAGGGGGTGGCAAAAGATTATTGCCACCCAGATCGAGGCCCACTGGTAGAGGGTTGTCCTCCCTTGGGGCTACCAAGGTCAGACCCAGGGCCTCGATCTCTGCAATGATGAAGCCTAAGTCTCCCTCTGCCTCAGTTGGTGGTGAAGCAGGTTCAGGGGGGACAGGGGCAGCTCCATCTGCAGCCTCTCCAGGAGGGTGATCAACAGGGGCCTCCTGTAAGGGGGCAGTGCTGCTCCCCTCCTCTCCTGCACCCATCTCCTCAGCTGCAGCCTCCTGCTGGACTTCAACGGAGGGCGCAGCAAGCGGCTCAGCATCAATAGTAGCATTGATAATGTTGGTGGTATCAGCCCCCCACAATGACTTCCAGGCAGCCTCCTCCCCATCTGATGTGCTGGGGAGGGACTGAGCCTTCTTTCACTTGCTGTGCTTCCTCTGGGGGAGAGCCTGACCCTCTGAGGTGGTACCTGAGGGTCGGCCAGTGGGGGCGGGGATAGGTGGCAAGGATGAAGGCTCTTGGGGAGAAGGAAACAGGGGAGAGGGATCAAGGGGATGGGAACCCTCCCCCTGGAGTGTGCCCTCTCCCATAGCTGGGGCCACCATGGCCACTGCCCTCTCCTCTCTGTGCCCCATCCCAGATGGTTTAGTGGGGTTGGCGATGGGACCTTGCCACTCCTCTGGGCATAGTGAGGCAGTTATCCCCTCGTCCCAAGGGGCAGTGGCAGTTGTGCTTTTTAACAGGGAAGGAGAGGCAGCTTTAGGGGCCTGGTGGTTGGGGTTGCCAGTGGTGGTATGGACAGTGCCCATTACGGCCTCGGGGGGCCAGTTCCTCCCTCTTCATGCTGGGCCAGGGGACAGTCTCTCCAGACATGCCCTGTGACCCTACAGAGGAAGCACTGAGCCTCCCCTGAGGAATAAAAGATTTTATAATGGGCCCCTTGATGGGGCACCAAGAAGGACCCCTCTAATGCCACCCTGTCATGTGCCCCCACTGGCAGCAGTTGGAGTTGCACTTGCTGGCGGAAGGACAAGATGTGATGGAGGGCAGGGTCCTTACAGCCCAGTGGGAGAGGGCTGATGACCAAGATCGGCTTCCCCAAGGTGGAAAGGAGGGGAAGGAGGGCGGCATTGGGGAGGAAGAGAGAGACAGAAGTGGGGACCACCCGTACGCCCAGGTCTTCCAAGGGTTCCACTGGAACATGGATGCCTCCCACAGCCAGGCCCCTGACAACCGCCTCCTGCACGGCAGCCTCCGATGCTAGGAAGAACACCATCTTTCTATACATCTTTGAGGCTGCCACAATGGCTGAGGGCCCCACCAGCCCCCGCACATAAGTTTCCAGATGGGGTGAGGCAGCCACCAGGAGGCAATGGACACCGTGCCTCCTGGTTAAAGAGGGGAAGGAGTCCCAGCCCCCTGAGGTCGTATTAGAGAAGGTGGTGTGGGCTGATAGTACTGCGGTGGGTGAAGGGGTGACAGCTGCCTGGGCATACAATCTGGGGGCAGAAGAACCCCCAGAACTGGTGGAGGGAACGGCAGGGGAAGAAGGGGCCACAGCCAATGGTGAGGTTGTGGGAGCAGCAGGGCCCTTGCTTGCCTTTTTCCCCTTGCTCTTTTTACTGGCTGAGGAAGTCAGGGCAACTGTAGTGGAAGCCCCTCCCATGCCTGCCGCTGCAGGTACCCTAGTGGAGGCACCAGAGGTGGTAGGAGCGGCAGTGGTGGTCAAGGGGGCAGCCGCAGGGATAGAGGGAGGGGGAACAAGCTCCAGGAGGGGTTCAGGGTGGACTGGGGAGGTCTCCTTGTTCCTGGAAGGAAACTAACAGGAGGGGATACTTGGAGTGGGTAGACTGGGATAAGGAAAAACAGCGGGGAGGGGAACCAGGGAATGGGAGAGGGGTGGACAAGGGGTGGACTATATGGGAATCAAGGGATGGCAAACCACTCCTCCCTGCTAGGCTGCAGGCAAGGAAGGAGGTTGCCTGGGAGAGAAGGACAAAGGGCTTACATGGGTTAGTAGGGGGTTGGGTCCTCCAGCTGCAGTGGGTGGGGCAGGGATCACAGGGATATCAAGGGGTGCAGTGCACAGGGGGAGAACAAAAGATTAAAGGCACGTATAGCCTGGCCAACCCTGGCTGAAGGGGTATTGCAGGGGTGGGGCTAATAAACATTCAGGCTGGGGTAGGGAGGCAGTGGAGGCTGAGGGGTGAGGCAGGGGAACCAAAAACAAACTTTCAGGGCTGGGGTGGGGCAGAAAACTAGAACACACACAAGGGTTTAGGGAGGGGTCTGTGAGGGGTAGGGAGCACTAAACTAGCTGGAGGGCAGAGCAGAGGGTGGGAAGCCCTCCAGCCACTGGGGGGGGGGGGGGGGGGGGGGGGAAGCAAGGCAATGGGAAGGGGGGCTGCTCCGGCGGGGGGGGTGGTTCTATGGTCCCTGCTGCTCAAAGAGCCTAAAGCTGTTCAAAGTTTGGGAGCCTGCTGACCTCTTGGTGGTGGAAGGGAAGGCCAGGGAAGCAGCAGCTGGGGGGTGGTGGTGGTGGCGGCAATCTTGAGTGTACAGTCTCTTGGAAGCTCACCCCCAGCTGCAAAACAGCAAAGTCTCAGTCTTTGGAGGCCTCCCCTCAGTGGTGGTGTCTTGTAAGGGCAGCAGGCTCCAGGTGCAGCAGCAGCAGGGACTGGCTGGCTGGCAGTAGAGATGGTCTTCTCCAGGTGGTCTTAGTGATGGTAATTCTTCTTCTGTAACTCTCCCCCCACTGTCCACAGAGCAGGGGGAGTGGGAGGGAGAGAGGCCAGCCAGCAACAGCAGCAGCAGCAGTAATAGTGAAGGAAGTGGCAGGAACAGAAGAGGTGGTGGTGGGAGCAGGTCCAGGAGCTGATCAGACTATGTCCTTCCTCTTCTACTTCTTCAGAGAAAAGTGGTCCTATTGAGGGAAACGGTGGTGGGTGGGCACAAGCCAACCCACTTCTAAAACCCCTCCCCCAACCTAAGGGGAGGAGGCACTAGGCGGTTTCTCAAAAGATTCCTGGGGACAACTAAGCATATAACAGGGATGGGTGTGAGGGCCACAGGTTAATAACAAGCATTTCAGATGGGGACACCAAGCAGAGAACCTCAGACAGTGCCCACTGCTCCTGGAAGCTATCAAGGGAGCCAGTGGATGCCGTCCAGAGGAACTCTGCCCAGAGGCGTGCACAGACAAGGGACCGGAAATAGGACCCACAGTCACAGGCCCCTTCCCCAGCCAACCTCCTCTCCCTGGTCTTATAGATGGTCATCTTGGCATATGCCAGGAGGAGGTTGGTGAGGAGGTCCCGTGACTTTGTGGGGCCACGGATAGGGAGTGCATAAAGGAACAGGTGCAGGGAGAAGTGCAGCCAGAACCTCAACAAGAGGTTCTGGAGGAGCTAGAAAAGGGGCTGCAACCTGGCGCACTCTAGGTAGGCATGCACCAGGGTCTCCTTCATGCCACAAAAGAGGCAGGTATCAGGGCAGGGGGTGAACCGTGCCAGGTACACACCCTTGCTCACAGCTCTGTGGAGGAGGCGCCAACTGATGTCCCTGGTGGGCCACAGCTTCAGGGTGGCATAGTGGCTGGCCCACCGGGGATCCTCACCCTCTGCAGATGGAATCAGGTCCCACCACTTGGTGTCAGAGTGGGACACGAGGGCAAGGAAATGGATGGTGTGGAGCACGAGTGTGTACAGATATTGGCAGGGCGCGGTTCGGAAGGGCACCGGCTGCAGGTCTGGCAGCCAGCTCGGTGCGTAGGGTGGGGGCGGCCAGGGGGGCTCGCAGGGCCGGGGCCCAATCAAGAGCGCTAGAGGGCCAGGACTGGGGGGGAGTACCCTCTCCCAGGACCCACTGAAGGTTGGACCAAGCAGCGTGGGGGCAGGGCCACCTTCACCTGCTTGAGTAGGCGTCGGTGGGTACGAGGGGTGGACAGCCCCATGCACCGGGCTAGCTTATGGGGATCCACCCAGTCCCCCCGGGTGAAATCCAGGACATCTCCGACCTGGGTGACACCTGCCAGGATCAACCTCTGCCTCACAGAGGGGGCCTCTGCCACCTGCACACTGAGATGGAGGTTGTGGAGCAGGGGCTCCACAAGGAGGTCCTCCCCCTCGGTGGGTACAACCGACCTAGAGGCCGCCATGAGCCTCCGGGTCCGGAGGAGTTCATGGTAGAAGCTGGCAGCTCAGAAAGGTCTCGTGGATGACCTCTCAGGTTGAGAAAAAAAGAACTGCCAGTCGATCGGAGCCCTCGGTAGCGGTGGAGGAAGGTGCGTGCCAAATGGCTCCACGCTGAACTATCTGCACCATAAAGGAATCTCTGCAGGGCCCGGAGGCAGAAGGCATAGACCTGCCTGCGAACACAGCACAGGCCCTGTCTTCACTCCTTCAGGGGCAGGCTGAGGATCCCTGCAGAGGCCCAGTGCAGTCCTGGACAAAAGAACTCCAAAACTATCTTCTAGAGATTGGCCAGGAATGTCAGGGGTGGGACCAGGGTGTTGCGCTGGTGCCAGAGCATGGACAGGATGAGCTGGTTGATGACCAGTGCCCATCCCCAGAGGGAGAGCCACTGCAGCAGTCCTGTACACCTCCGCAGCCAGTCAGTAATCCTGCCCTCCATCTCATGCTGGTTGTCATCCAGGGAAGGATGGGTGGCAGAGAGGTAAACACCCAGATAGAGCAGTGGACCCGTGCTCCACCAGATGGCTTGAAGCGCGGGTGAGAGGGGGCCCGCCGACCATCTGGCCCCTACCGTCAGACCAGAGCTCTTGACCCAGTTGACCCAGGCAGAGGAGGGCACCGAGTAGACGGCCTGGCAAGCCTCCAATTGTGCCAGGTCTCCTAGGTCCTGGACCATGTGGAGCATGTTGTCGGCATATGCCAACAGGACCAGCCACAGCTCCTGCTCACAGAGCACCAATCCCATCAACCTCCAGTGGAGGAGACAGAGGAAGGGCTCAATAGCCAGCGTGTACCGCTGGCCTGACAGTGGAGAGCCTTGACAGACTCCTCACCCAAAGCTGACTGGCTCAGTCAGGGTCCAGTTGAACTTGACCAGGTACTCCTCAGAGGCGTATAGCACCCAGAGAAACCCCACAAATGGTGCAGAAAGACAAAAGGCTGAAGGGTGCCTAGGAGGTACCCGTGATCCACCCTGTCAAATGATTTGTCCTGGTCCAGGGCCAGGAGGGTGAACGACAGGCCATCCCTACACCTAAGCTCCAGGAGATCCCGGAGCAGGTACAAGTTGCTGAGGATGGACTGGCCCGGGACAGTGTAGGTCTGGTTGGGATGGATCACGCCCTGCAGTATGGACCTAAGCCACAGTGAGATGGGCTTGGCCACAATCTTGTAGTCCATGCAGAGGAGCGAGACGGGATGCCAGTTCTGAAGGTCACGGAGGTACCCCTTCTTGGGCAGCAGGGCCAGAACAGCCCACCAGCTAGAGAGGGGGAGCTCCCCGCTTCCCTTGGACTTGGCCCAGACGGCGGCCAGGTCTGGGCCGAGGACATCACAGAATACGTGGTAGAACTCCACTGTCAGCCCGTTCATGCCCGGGGATTTGTTGGTGGGCATGCGATGGAGGGTTCCCATGAACTCGGCCAGAGTGAGAGGAAGCTCCATCTGGTCCCAGTCACCCATGCTGAGCACGGGGAGTTTGTTCCAGAGCACCCTGCAGGCATTGGCTTCAGTTGGGTCTGGGGAGAAAAGGCTGGCATAGAAGGCTTTGGCCCTTCCACGCATCTCCTCCGAATCCACGAGGGGGGTGCCGTCCTTGGCGAGGAGGAAGGTGACATGCTTGCTAGCTCCCCTCCGTTTCTCCAGGGTGTAGAAGAAGCAGGAGCTGCAGTCCATCTCCTGAAGGAGCTGGATGTGGGATCTAACAAAGGCTCCCCAGGCCTGATGGTCCTCAAGGGCCCGGAGCTCCTCCCACTGCTCCTGGCACACTCCGTAGAGAGATGGATCCTCAGGGCTGGTGGCCAGGCACCTCTCCAGCTCTAATATCTCCTGCTCCAGCTGCTCTATCGCCATATCCCTCCGCTGCCTGGCCCCCCCGAGAGTAGTCATGGCAGAAGAGCCGGGCACACACTTTCCCCACGTCCCACCAACGCTGCACCGAGGGAAAGGTGGCCCTCTACCCCCCCCAGGCCAGCCAGAACTCCTGGATGGACGCCACGAAGCCAGCATCCTCCAGCAGGCTATTGTTAAAGTACCAGTAGGCCGGCCCCGGCCTCTCTGCCAAGAGAGAGGCTGTCACGGTCACCAGGTGGTGATCTGAGGAGGGGGCCAGCCTAATGCTGGAGGAGTGGGCTCATGCCAGATGGCATCAGGACAGGTAAATGCCGTCCAACTGGGAGTGGTGCAACCGATCGCCCTCCACCAGGATGTATGTAAAGGTGACCTCGTTGTCTGGCTGGTGGTCACACCAGACGTCAACCAGGGAGTGGTGGTCAAATCACCTCCCGGAGGACATCCGTGGCAGCCTAGCTCTGCTTGGTCCCCATACGGTACCATTCCTCAAGGGTGGTGTTAAAGTCTTTGCCCAGGACCAGGCACTCCTGAGGCTCCAAGGTGCTGAGGAAGGCGGCTAACTGCTGGAAGAAGCGCACCCACTCTGGGTCCAATGTTGGGGCATAGATGTTGACTAGGTTCAATGTCAGCCCCTCCATGCGGACCCAGAGGTGCACAGGTGGCCCAGCATGACCTCGGCAACCCCCAGCACCTCAGACTGCAGGTCGGGGGAGAACAGAGTGGCCGCACTGCCGGAGCGGGTGGACAGATGGCTCAAAAACACCCCGTTCCCCCACTCTAGCTGCCAGCTGGCCTCGGCAGATGGGTCCATATGGGTCTCCTGCAGGAATGCCACAGAGTAGGCCCCCTCCCGAAGGAAGGAGAGCACCTGGGTCCAGCAGAGAGCCATCCTGTAGCCCCTGGCATTCAGGGTTGTGAAGGTGGTGGGAGCCATGCGGAGGGCATCCACAGGAGCAGCAGGAGTGCCAGCAGCCTCCTTCGGGCCGTGCACCAATCTGTGACCCACCCTGAAGTCCATGAGGGAGTCACCAAAGAGGCGGGACCTCTGGTAGGCCATGGCGTCCTGCCTCCCGGTCCCCTTTCCCTCTTTCAGGATGGCCCTCACAGCCTGGAGGAGGAGGTGAAAACTCCCCCAGTGCTGCAGGGTGAGCCACATCTGGTTCCTGGCACCATGGGCATTGGCCAAGAAGGTGCGGAGCTCATCCCACAGCGTCAGGGGGTCCGGGGCAGGAGGAGCCTGGCCATCCTCCAGTTGGGTCCCCACATTGGCCCCGCTGCCTGCCAGGATGGGCAGGCAGGGCAGGGAGCCCTGTCGCTGCACTGGTGACGGAAGTGCCACGCTGTCCAGCCTGACCCCTGGCATGAGGGGGAAAGGTGGCAGAGGAGGTTCTGCAGCCCTGGTCAGGGTGGGGGCCATGAATGCCGCCCCCCCGGGAGTTAGTGGTGGAGAATGGGAAGGTTATTGTCCCAGGAGGGGTGCAGCGACAGGGGAGGGGTCTGGGGCAGGGGTCAGGGCGACGGCGGGTTGGGTGGTAGCATTGTTGGGGATGGTGTTGGGGTAGGGGTGGTAGTAGGGATGGAGATGGGGGTAAGGGTAGGGCCCCTGGTGGTTGGACCACTGGGCTGCGGCTCCCCTTGACCAGGCATGGAGTGACTGAGTACAGCATTGGGGAGGGGACCCCCACCAACGCTGAGCACAGATGCCAGGTGGGGGGCGGTGTCCCAGGCCCCAGCGTTGGACTAGGAGGGACACTGTGCTGGGCTATCAGGGGAAGAGGGGGTGCTGTCCCACCAGGGATGATCCCCTGGGCCCCGGCTGCTCTGTGGCGGATGCTGCCTGTGAGGGCTCGGCAGCTGGAGGGGGGACACTGAGTGCTGCTGGGCAGGTGGAGCATTCCAGGGGCGTCCCTGGGTGAGAGCAGGAATAGTGGACAGGGGCTGTGCCTGTGGGGAGGGAAGGGGTGGCAACAGTAGGTAACCGCCCAGATTGAGGCCCACTGGCAGAGGATCGTTCTCCCCCGGATCGACTGGGGTCAGATCCAGGGCCGTGATCTCCTCAAAGATGGATCCTAATACGCTCCCCACTGCCCTGGTCACCGCTGCTCCAGACGCTGGGGTAAGAGCTGCCTCGGCGTCAGTGGCAGGTGCAGATGTTACAAGCATTACGGGGACAGCGGGGGCGGCTCCATCCATGGCCTCCCTGGGAAAGGAATCTAGAAGGGCCTCCAAATGGGGGGCAGCACTGCCCCCCTCTGTTGCTGCCTCCATCTCCTCGGCCTGGCCCTCCTGCTGGTTCCTATCTGGGGGCATGTCGGAAGGTCTGTCGGCAGCAGGGGTCTTGTGGTTAGCCCCCCGCAGTGACTTCCGGGGGGCCTCCTCCCCGTCTGATATGGAGGATAGAGTGTGGACCTTCTGCCGCTTGCCATGCTTCCCCTTGACCAGGACCAGCCCTCTGAGGTGTCAGTGGAGGGCTGGCCAGCTGGGGCAGAGTCTGGCAGCTAGGGCAGAGGGGTCTGGGGGCAAGAGAGCGAGGGTGGAACAGCAGAGAGATGGGAACCCTCCCCCTAGGGTAAACCCTTTCCCCTACTGGGGACAGCCACCTCCCCCTTCTCTCCTCCGAGAGCCCCAATGGCCATGCAGTGGGAAGAGAAGGAAGAGGGATGGCTCTAGTGGCTGGCTGGCAAGGGCTGCCAGTGCTGGTACGGCCGGTGGCTGCCAAGGCCTCAGGGGGCCTGGTTGCTCCCTCCTCGTGGTGGGTCAGGGGGCAGTCCCTCCAGATGTGCCCCGTGGCCCTGCACAGGAAGCACCGAGCTTCCCCCGAGGAATAATGGATCCGATACAGTGCCCCTTGGTGGGGCACAAGGAAGGACCCTTTGAGCATGGCTCCATCACTCGCCCCCGCCGGCAGCAGTTGGATCTGCACCTGCAGGCGGAAGGACAGGACATGACAGAGGGTGGGGTCCTTGCAGCCCAGCAGGAGAGGGCTGATGGTGGAAATCGACTTCCCCAGGGTGGAGACGAGGGGAAGCAGGGCGGCTTTGGGAAGGAAAGGTGGGATGGAGGTGAGGACCACCCACATGCCCAGGTCCTCTAATGGCTCTACAGGGACATAGATGCCCCCCACCGCCAGGCCCCTCACCACCACCTCCTGCATGGCGGCCTCCGACAGCAGGAAGAAAACTACCTTGCCGTACATTTTGGAGGCTGCCACAATGGCCAAAGTCCCCACCATCCTTGCCGTCACCCACACATAGGTCTCCACATGTGGGGAGGCGGCCACCAAGAGGCAGCAGACGCCGTGCCTCCTGGTCAAGGTGGAGAAGGGGCCCCGGCTGCCCAAGGTGGATGGCAAGAAGGCGGCATGGGTAGATGATGTGGCAGTGGGTGGAGGGGTGGCAGCTACCTGGGCGTACGCTCTGGGGGCAGGAGTGCCCCCAGAGCTGGTGGAGGGAATGGAAGAGGGAGACGTGGGGGGGGCCACAGCTGATGAGGTGGCCACAGCAGCGGCCTGGCCCTTGCTCACCTTCTTCTGGCTGCTCTTATGGCCAGCTGAGGCAGCAGCGGTGGTGGAGGCCCCTCCTGTGCCTGCCGCTGCCAGCACCCCCTTGGGAGCACTAGTGATGGCAGAGGCAGCAGCAGTGGTCGAGGGGGCAGCCACAGGGGCGGATGGAGGGGTAGGCTTAGGGAGAGGGACGGAAGGGGCGGGGGAGGTCTCCATGTCCCTGGGTAAGGGACTGTTAGGGGAGGAGACTGTTGTTGGTTGGGGGCAGGGACTGGGTGGGCTGGCAGTGGCAGGTGGTGAGGGGTTAGAGATGGGTGCTGGGGAGAGCCACTCCTCCCTGCTAGGCTGCAGCCGGGGAGGAAGGTATGGCAGGAGTGGGTGGGGGAGAACAGGTAGATGGGGGCCGGGGCTCTAGAAGGTATGAGGGGGTGGAAAACCTCTCCTCCCCACTAGGCTGTGGCTGGGGGGGAAGGTGCCCAGGAGGAAGGGACGGGGGACTCACGTGGGGCAGGGAGGGGCTGACTCCTCCAGCTGCACTGGGTGGGTCAGGTCATACGGGTGTTGGGGGGGGGGTGCAGTGTGTAAGGGGAAAAACAAAAGTTGTGGACCTGTGCTGGGCCAGTAAGGCTGGCTGGGTGTGGGTGCTGCAGGGGAGGGTGGGGCTAGTGAGAACAACCGGTGGGGCAGGGCAGGGCAGGGAGATAGCAGAGGCTGATGGGCAGGGAAGGGAAAGCTAATGCAAACAAAGCTAATGCAAACAAAAACTCTCAAGGGCTAGAGTGGGGCAGACAAACTAAACTGAGTTCAGGGGTTGGGGACCTGGGTGGGGGGTATGGGGAGGGGCACTGAAGCAGCTGGAGGGCAGAGAAGCAGTAGGGGGGCCCTCCAGCCAATGGGGTGAGGGGGAAGGGAAGCTGTTGCTGGGATGCTTGACTTCCCTGCTGCACAGACAGTCCTAGAATGTTCTGGAAGGTTTGGGAGCCTGCTGCCTTCTTGGTGGTGGGAGGGGAAGCTAGGCAGGCAGCAGCAGCAGCTGGGGGTGGCAGTGGTGGTTCAAATGTCTCAGTTCTCAGTAAGCTCACCCCCAGCTGGGAACAACAGAATCCTAGTCCAGGTGGTTAGTGCCTCTCCTCAGCGGTGGTGGTATTTTCTCAAGGCAGCAGGCTCCAGCAGCAGCGACCAGCTGGCAGGAGGGGTCTTCTTCTCCTTAGTGGTGGTGGTGATGGTGGAGCTCCCCCCACAGTGTAGGGGAGTGGGAGGAGAAGAGACAAGCCAGCAGCAGGGATGGCAGCAGAAGAAGCAGGGCCTCCCAGGAACAGCAGCAGCAGAGATTGAAGGAGCAGGAACAGCAACAGCACCCACAGCCAAGCCAGCAGCAGGTTAGGGCTTGTGTTCTTCCCTCTCTACTTCCTCATAGGAGAGTGGTGGAAAGGGTAGATAGTAGCTGCAGGCTTACTAAAGCCTTGCTTCTTGGGTTAAGTTAGCCAGAACTACTCCAGGGTAATTAGTTTCAGGTGTCTCAATTAAGAAACCTATTGTACTGCTTAAAGGCCTCCTTCTCAGGCAGGGCGGGGCAGCTGACAGGAGGCTAGAGGGGAGTAGAGCTGCTGGAAGAACAGTTGGAGAAGTTTTGTTCTTCTTTGAGTGCTGCTTGGATGCATTCAGTAATAGGTGACTCCATGCTGGAGTGCCTGATTGGTCGGAAAAACTTTTGTCCTAGCCTGTCAGGAGAGGGCAGGTGGCCTCAGCACCTCGTGCCACCCTGTGGATATATATATGGCCACTTCCTGACCCCTCCTCAGTTTTGTTTCATCCACCTTGCACGTCAGATTTGGCATGTCTGCTCCTTGTGAATCACAAGCAGCCCGTCCTCCTTTCTACAAGTTTGCTGCCCAGCTGGGAGTATCTCTGTGGATTTAATTCCACCACAAGAGTTCCCCACCTTTGGGCCGGAACATCTTGCAATCATGCCAGGGTTCAAACCCTGCGCCGAGTGTGGCAAGGCCTTCCCCTGGGATGACCCCCACAGGAAGTGCCTTAGGTGCCTGGGAAAAGACCACATTGGCAATGTTCCCTCTAAGCTGTGCTGGCGTGCTACAGCACAGCCTGCCACAGCTGCCAGCACAGAGAAGGCTGCCAGCAGCGCATGGCTGGCAGCCAGAGTCCCAGCTGAGAGCTCCTGTGGAGCAGGGAGTTTTCAAAACTCACGCCCAGAGAAGCTCTAATGGAGCATGCCCAGAAAATCTGAACACGCTCCATAGTGCTTCTCTGGCCCCAGGAGCTGTGGCTGGGCTCTGTGGCTCCAGCCCCAAGGTAAGTTTTTGGGGGAGGCTGGGAGCTGGGCTGCGGGGGTGGGGAGGCGGCCGGGAGCGGGGGGGGGCCAGGGAGCCGGGAGTGGGGGGGCCGCCAGGAACGGGGGCAGGGGTGGGGAGGAGGCCGGGCAGCCAGGAGTGGGCCTGCAGGGATGGGGGGGGGCTGCCAGGAGCAGGGGGTGGCCGGGAGCAGGCCCACAGGGGTGGGGGGGCCACCAGGGGAGGGGTGGGGGTGGCCAGGAGCAAGCCCATGGGGGGAGGGTCCAGCGCAGCGAGCAACATGAGTTGCTCAGCTGCCAGCGCCTCTTAGAAGGAACATTGGTCTCAGCCTGTTCCATATGTCTCTCCTTCAAACCTCGAACCATCAAGGAGACGAAACAGTGGTGCTGTGCCCTAGGCTCCGAGGAGGCCTGGTACCCTTCACCCAAGGCTTCAGGTTCCTGCCCAGCACTGAAACCCAGCTCAGCACTGGAGCTTAAGCGGCACTGTACCACAGGTAGCCGCTGCTGCCGCACAACCTCGGTGCTGACTCCAGTACCCTGACACCACTCGAGGTCGCCCTCAGGTAGCCCAGTACTGCTGGTACCACTGTTCCCTCTAACGTGCGCGGCAGCGCGGCCGCGCAGGTTAGACCCCCCTCCCCGCGCAGGGGTTTCCAGTCCCAGCGCACGGGGAGGGCGAGGCCGGCAGAGCGGCTGAGGCTCAGCCAGGGGAGTGGGGGCGGGGCCGGCCTGGGAGCGGATCAGCTGAGCAGCTGGGGGGGGGGAGGGGCCGGGCTGGGGCCGGGCGGCCCCAGGCCGTCAAAGTGGGGAGCGGGGCCAGGCCAGCAGAGCAGCTGGGGGGCCAGCAGAGCCCCTGAAGATCGGCTGGGGGCTGGTCAGGCTCAGGGTCAGCAGAGAAAACCAGGAGTCTGTATCTCTTTAAGATTCCTCCTCTTTGCCCTGCCCTCCTCCCTGCTCCAGGCAGTCCAGCTGCAGTGCTGGAAGTGGTTTCACTTTGCTTTCTTGCTTCGGCTTCTCACCCCCGGCTTCTTTCCAGGCTCCAGCTCAGGTTCTCTCCCCTTTCCCTGCACCTGATTTTGGGGGAGGTTTGATCTTATTTTTTGCAGGGGTTGGGGCTTTTCTTTACCTTGATGGGGTCTCTGAACTGCCCAGAGAGAAACCTAGGACTCTTTTGCTTTGCTGCCCTGCTTGGCTTAAAGTTTCTTGGGAGGTTTCTTTCTCTAACGGCTGGGCTAAGCCAGATCTTTATTCCTGCTAATGAATCTTGGCTTTTGACAACAAATCCTTTGTTTAGAGGTCCAACAAAGTTCACTTTTGATTGTGAGGAGGTTTCAGTTTGTAAGATTTTCCTTTTCCCAGTGTGATTTTTTTCAGTTTGTTTCTCCCTTCCAAGAAGAAGTTAGTCCACTATAGATGTGTCCTTATATTTTTAGTAAGATACACAGATGTGCAAGTATTATCCATTCTAAAGTAGCTGCTGGGCTGGGCCTGATCCTATAGTTTAAATGAAGTCAGTGGGAAATTTGATGGAGTAAGGATTGCAATATTTGTCCCTTTGTTAGTTTATCAAATCATAGAAAACAAGCAGCTTGCTCTTGCTTATATACTCTATGCTTATTTTTATTTTGGAATATTTAGGAAAAACTGATCATTGCATTCAAGAATAGGTGCTGTCCTCTTGGGTGGAGCATTTGATAGTCACAAACATCTACTTCTACTCTGCCCCCCCCCATTTGATGTGTATTTCACATAAAAGCAAACAAAACATCAACTGTCATAAAATAGATATATATCCATCTGTGGTTTATGGCAGACATAGTAGGATATGATGTTTCCAGAAATTTGCATTTTAGGTAAAAGGTTATGTTTCAGGTAGGTCTGCACATAAAAACTGGCAGCTCTCATTTTTTCTCATTTCTCCTTTCCTGTGTGTATAAAATCTAAAGAGCTTGTCTGTGATTTTTTTTTTTTAAATACTGCACAGTGAGGCTAGATGGGGATTTCTATACACTCCGCCTGCACCCCCCAGTTGTTGGCTAGTAACAGTGTTAGAGCAAATGAGTGAGCACCCCCTAAACCCCCCAAACATCCCCCTGCACCACACCCCTAATTTCACATCATGGGGAGAATACTGCTGACAGAGATTACTTTTCCTTTAGAAGCCAACACCTCAAATTCTGTTAGACTTCATGTAGTCAAGGGCCCATCCCTCTGTGTGTCAAACAATGAGTGAATTCTGTGAAGGAACTTACTGTGTTAAACCTGATTTTAATCTTGTCCATAATTACTACATTAAATTTATTGGAGGTGTGCTTCTGTTTGCAACTCACAATGTAAAAACATCAGTCTGGATAGGAGTTCTGCAGTGTGATTCTCCTTGTACCTTGATATAAGCATTAAATACTTAGTTTTGTGACTCCTTAAAGTGGTTGGCTTTACCATTACTTTAATGTGAAGAGGAAAAATACTTAAGCCATTCATTTGATATTCTTGAGCCTCTGTTCTTGCAATTAATCTCACACTGTAACTAGGGGCTAGACAGATTTCCCTGGAGTTGAGTGATCAATGGGGCAAGCATTTGGGGGGGGGGGGGGGCATTGGCTGGGTGGATGAAGGGGGCCCAGGCGGAGCCCCAGATGTGTATGTGTCCTCCAACATCCTCCTTTTTGTACTTCCCTGGCCTCCTTTCCATGCTTTGGTATCCGGTAACCCTAGTCTGGCAGAGTGGTTGAGGATTGGATGAGGGGTGGGGGGGACAGGGCTTAACCATGGCCAAGGATCAACTGGGGGAGGGGGCAGGCTGGGAAAGCAGCTGAAGATGGGCAGGGGGACAGGCCTGAAGCCCCACTGAGGATTGGCGGGGGGGGGGGGAGTTGCTAGCTATCCAAGGGCTCCTTTTTACCTTCATGTCCTTCCTCCCTCAGGCATTCCAAAAATAGGTGATTGTCCAGCCTTTTACTGCTGATAAGTAGACTGGGGGGGCACAGTGCTGGAACCCACCATCCTGATGTTAAGAGTTTGCTGCACAGATGCACACACGGAATAAACAGCAGTTTGGGGGGGATGGGATCAAGGGGCAGTGGAGTACACAGTTATCCTTTATGCCTAGAAGTTTTTCTATATAGAATGCCTGTAGCTCAGTTGGTAGAATAACAGATTTGTGATCACAGGGTCAAGCCCTGGGTTGGGTTTTTTACCTTTTGGCCTGTTGCTCCTTAGGGAAGGGTTAAATTGGGAAAAAAAAATATAGCAAACACTAATAAAATGAAGGAAAATAAAGTATACTGTGATCAAGATTACTAATAGTGACCAATTAAGTAAAACAAATAAAGGGTCACATTTGAACTGGCTAGGAACAATTTAGGACCTTTTTTTTTTAATTGTAAAATGGGCTGCTGTGCAAAATGAAAAATGAGAGGCAAGTTAATTGCTTTCATTTTAACTTTTTTATGTGCTTATTCATTTTGGAAAACCGACAAAGGCAGACAAACAGGACTGAAGAATTGATGAGACAAAATGTCACATAAGCATAGAATACATTCAAATTATTAATAAAAGCAATTTAAATAACTTATTAATTTTTTATTGTTCTATATTTTTCAATAATTTCCATCACGTGAAGTTGCACAAAAATTTTATTCAGAAAAAGTTTTGCACACGGGTTCAAAATTTTGCACACAAGCCGTCAAACCTTAGAGGGAACATTGGCTGGTACCGGGATCGTCCTGGTGCCGGTCCCCATCATCTCTGGCGCCGATGGCTCAGTATGGTCCAGCCTCGCCAGTGCCGAGCTCATCGCGGCACCAGGCAAATTCACCCTCTGCACAGCAGACTCACCATAGTCCTCCTTCCCTGGGCAACGACTTGCACGGAGCCACATGGAGTTGCTCCTCATGCTGTCCACCCCAGAAGCAGTGGAGGCTGCATGAGCCCTCCTTTTACTCCCCACACCCCCTGCCACAATCCCAATCAGAAGGGGCAAACCAACCTTCATATTGAAGGCCTGGATCCACCCTGGGAATTCTCCCTCACCACATAGCCCCCTGTCTTCCACTCCAGTGGGGGGCTGGCACCACCCTGCCGTCACTGGTACCGCCCCAGGAGTCTCGGTCCCCACGCCCAGCTTCCAGTCTGGAGGAAGGACCTTCCAGGGGCTCCAAGTGGCCTCGGTCCTGCACATCGGCCCCGTCGCCCTTTCACTTCAGGCCTCAGGAATGGTCCCCTCAAGAAACTCCCTCCCCACCATGGTGAAGTTCTGGTACCGCCCTCTCTCTGGCACCAGGGTCTTATATGGGAAACCTGTCAGCGCATTTCAATTTATTGCACCAGGCCATGGCCCATTTAGGCATGGAGGTAAAGCCCTTGAGTCTCCCTCCCGATACCCTCTTCGGGCCAGCCTTTGCCTCAATGGAACCCTTAACAGTCCCACCCCACCCGAGCATATGGGACCTTGCATGTTCCCGGTGGCAGAGCTCAAGTTTTATTGCCCCGGTTTTGGACATGGCGGATGTTAAATATCGGGTTTCCGAGTCGGATTTTCACTCTCTTGCTGGTCACCTGGTTCCCTGAAGGGATGTGGTGCAGATGGCGATGGGCCCAAAGGAGCCCCCCAGTGACCCTCTTCCTTCCTCCAGGGAAGCCAGGGAACTGGACCTTTCAGGCCGTAAGGTCTACTCCTCATCGGCCTTCCAACTGCAAGTGGCAAACAACCAAGCCAGAACCAGCAGATACTTGCTGGATGTGTGGGAGTCAGTCGCAAAATTTCGACTCTTGCTCCCACCTGAGGCCAGAGGGGAGTATGATGCCTTTCCTGAGGAAGGCAACGTAATCACTCAAGACCTCCTCCTTTTGGCATGCGGCGCAGTGGACACAGCCACTTTCACTGTGGCCTTGGTGGTAACGATCCACTGGGTGGCATGGCTTAGGGAGGCTAGAGCACCCCCTAATGCTCAGCAGGCAGTCCTCGACCTGTCCTTTGAAGGGGATGCTTTGTTTCCCCCAGGAACACTATCGGTGGTGGACACTGCTCGAGATCCCTGGGGAGAGGCCAAATACTTTGGCCTGCTCCCCCACAGACCCACCCTTCCCACTTAGTCTTCTGGGGCAACCCACCACCTCCCCCCCAAATTCCCACCCATTTCTCCCATAGTGGGACCACAGGGAATTTCCTTCCACAACCATCATCCACTGCAAAGGCTGAGACATCTTCCTCCTCTCTCCCGCAAGGAAGGGCCCACCCAATTCGCTGCCACCCCACTCTCGAACCTCAGGGAGTAAGGACTTCAGGGCATCATTGCAGTAGATGGTCAACACACCCTTCCCCCCTCGAAGGGGAACGGGGTTCGATGGGAACCACCCTTCCCCCCTCCCCTTCCTATTTGTTACTGCATCCGCAGGTGTCCAACCCTGATCGGGTTTTCCTCCCTCTGATCTTGGACAGCATGGCCTCGCCAACACAAGAATGCCCCCTGCCTGCACCTATGGTATCCGGGTACCGTGGTCCAACCCTACACTCCCTCAACAGCAGCTACTTTGGGCACTCATGGGGAACCCGTCCCTCCCCCCCGCTCCTTCCCCAGGCATCCTTTCAACCCTGCATCTTTCACACCAACACTCTTGCCGGGGATGAGAGGCACATCTCATAGTAGCCCCAGCATTGCTGCAGAGGCTCCAAGACGTGCGTACTTGATGCTCACTTGGACACAGGATTATGCCTCTGACCCTGATGCCTCCATCAGGTAGGCCTTCTCAAGTCCGGGTTGGGGGGGGGCGATACCTCCATTCACATACCATCGGCATGAGTAACCAGCCCTTCGCGACCCCGACACCCCAATTCGATGAGAACTACCTCCTACTCGTCAAGGGGGAAACATCTGCTTAGCCACGGTGGATCTTAGTCTTTGAGGGAGGGCCAAGGTGAATGGCCCACCCCCGCCACCCCACACTTCCCCTTCCTCATGGAAACTAGGGCTCCACGCACCCTTACCTTGTGGGTGATCTCAGTGGTTGCCAGGACACTTACCCTAGGAGCCCTCATCCTAAGCCCACCTCACAAATGCGGTGGTCAGTTCTTCTCTTACACCCTTTGCTCGCGAAGCAGGGGCCTACTGTACCCTACTTGAACCTCCAGACAGGGGAACCTAAGGGACAGTGCCAAAGTCGCATCCCTATGGAAAGGGAACAGCGGTGGGATACCCTGTCGGGGCCTTCCCTCATCAGCACACTCCTCTGTGGCACCAGCCCGTCATAACCAGGCAGGAGACTACATTTTAGGCAGAGGAGATCCTCCCCGAATGACTTGTAGCTGCCTTTTCTGCCTCTCAGTCATGTACCCTGGAAGGGGGTGCCCCCCGCCCCTTGTTTTCTTGAGGGTCTTCCCACTACATCTGCTTGCAGACCTACAGCTCTACCACAGGGTGACCTCCATGTGCGTTGGTGGCGCCCCAATAGTACTGCTGTTCCTCCTCAATTCTTGAGGAACTATTGACATACACTGCCTGTCCATTTATGTGATGAACCTAGGGAAACAATCTAGAGCCTGCTTCCTGCAATATCCAGGAATTTAGGGATTGTACTCCCTCAAATTGCCTTCCGATTTCTCGGCTGGAGACAATACTTTGTTGGTTCTCTAACCCCAGGGTACCTTTGAGATACCACAGTTGTCACTCTGTGGTGGATTCACTTCCTAGGTGGTAGGAAAATGAACCTTCTCTGGCGTCCGTGTTTTTAGGATATCCCTGCATCCAGGAGCTTTCCCTGGCACCCACACTGGTGCGGCATAGCGGTAGCGCTATCCCTCCTGGTAATGATATAGGCTCTCAAGACTGTGACCTTATACGGCACCTCTATGAACCTGCTGGCCCCCTCGTTGGGGTGGCCAAGCAATAGCTGATGCTATCACTGATCCCTCTTCTCCCTTCCTCATGTACTCATGATGGTCCCTGTGATGCGGAATCCCACGAAATTATAGGCCAAAGTGGGCCCTTCCTGCAAATTCTCATGCTACCGAGGTCCCTGCAAGGACCAATTTAATAGCATTACCTCAGGCCACCTTGCCTCCCTGTGGTGCTTGTGTCCTGGAGTTCCCCTCCTGCGAGAACCCGGTCCTTGGTACCTGACTCTGCTGAAAATGTGCGCTCACGCACTACTCAATTTTTATAGCCAGTATACATTAGGCCCCTCTGCACTGCACTACGGCAGCACTACAGCTTCGCATCTCTAATCATCTAGCCCTTATGACTGCATATATCTTCAATCTCTGACAAGCCACGAAAAGCTTCTGTGACCTCATCCCCAAGGATCGCCTACGGGACTTTGAGGCAATGATTGAAGAAGGAGCGTTGGTTTCCAAGGATGCCCTTATGGCCACTTGGGATGTGTCCGACACAGCCTCACGCACCATGGCCTCTGCTGTGGTCATGCGTTGCTCCGCTTGGCTTCAGGGCTCGGGCTTATCCCCACAAATGCAGCTCCTCACCCAAGACCTGCCATTTTGAAGGCCCTGACCTATTTGATAAGTCCACAGACACTAAGCTTCACAGTATGAAGGACTACTCAAGAGCCACCCTTCTGTCGCTGGGTATGTGCACCCCTCAACCCTCCAGGCGCTCCCTGAAACCACATTAACTCCTGCAACAGCAACTGCAACAGCTGAAACAGATTCAGCTGCAAGCATCCTTTCCCCGTTCCTAACAATGCCTCCTTGGGGACGCAGACAAGGACAAGGCCCGCTCAAGCAAGAATGGGAAGCCCCATGCCTCCCAGTCTACCAGGTGTGGAGAAAGTTCCGACCACTCGTCAGGAAGGAAGCAGAGCTTTTGATGGTTACCACAAGGTCAGTGAACCCACAGCCTCAACCCCAACCTTCACCAACCGTCTACACCGCTTCGCACATCACTGGGCCAATATCACAACTGACCAGTGGGTCCTCGAGATGGTAAGAAAGGGGTGCCGTGTTCAGTTTTGTTCAACTCCTCGGGTCAAAAAACTGCTCCCTCGACCAAGCCTTGAGAACCAGGAACTGGATCGCCTCCTCAAGATCGAGTGTGAGAAGCTCCTGTCTATTGGGGCCATAGAGAAGGTCCCAAAGAGGGAATGGGGAAAAGAGTTTTATTCCTGATATTTTCTGGTCCCCAAACCTAACGGGGACCTGAGACCCATTCTAGGTCTCAGAGCCTTAAACAAGCACATAAAGAAAATAAAGTTCTGCATGGTTTCCCTGTTGCAAATTGTCCCATCTCTGTCTCCCGGGGATTGGTTCACAGCCCTCAATCTCAAAGACACTTACTTTCATATCGCCATATGCCCGTACCACAGACAGTACCTAAGGCTGGTGGGGGGGGAGGAATCACTTCCAATTTACATTGCTCCTCTTTGGGGTCTCTCTGGCCCCCAGGGTGTTCACAAAGTGTATGGCACCCGTAGCAGCATTCCTGCGCTGGTGGGGCATAAACCTCTACCCCTACTTATGCTACTGGCTAATACTTGGGGAATTGAGGGCCCAGCTAAGGCTCTAAGTCAGAGCAGTAACCAAGCTCTGCAGGTGCCTGGGTCTTTACATAAATCAAGAAAAGTCAAAACTTTGACTGTCCCAGAATATAGAGTTCACAGGAGCCCTTCTAGATGCTCACAAAGGGATGGCCTCCCTGCCCCCCCCCCCCAAGATTTCGGTCCATGTGCACCATCATTACTGAGCTGCAGAACTCTCAGATAACCACAGCCCATCGCTGCCTACAGCTCCTCAGACACATGGCAGCCTACACCTCTGTGATCCGGATGGCATGCCTGAAAATGAGGCCCCTCCAGGTCTGGTCCTCCATGCTGTTCCACCCACGTAGCGACTCCCTAACCAAGGTACAGTCAGTTCCCTGAGATATTCTGGAAACATTACAAATTTGGAAGGACCCCCGGTTTGCCATGGGGGACATTCCCTTCACAACACTAATGCCCTCAGTGACTCTGATAACCGATGCTTTGGACGCGGGGGGGCACGTATCTGGGGGACTCTCCACCCAGGGGCTCTGATTCCACACAGTAAGTCTCCACCACGTGCACATGAAGGAACTGCAGGCTATCAGACTGGTTTGCACGATCTTCCTGGACTAAATACAGGGCAGGTTGGTTCAGATTCTAACAGACAATACTGCAGCCATGTTTTACACAAACTGGCAAGGGGGTGGGGGGGGGGTTCCACTCTCCTGCGCTCCGCAAAGAAGTGTGCAAACTCTGGGAGCTAGCCCTAAAACATAGCTTCACCCCAGTGGCAGCACACCTACCAGGGGTGGACAACAAGTGGGCAGACTCCCTCAGCAGAAAACCATGAGTGGTCACTCCATGATGCAGTGTTCTCCTGCCTCATACACAAATGGGGAACAGCCCCGAATAGACTTGCCACACGCCTCCTTGTTGTTTTTTCCAAATAGACTTGTTTGCGACACATCAGAACCACAAGTGTCAGCAATTTTGCTCCCTCAGGGGTTGGGAGGAAGGGTCCCTAAACAACGCCTTTCTCATCAGCTGGTCGGGGTCCCTGATGTATGCCTTCCCACTGGCCCCTCTGCTACACAGGGGTCTTCTGAAGATAAGACTAGATGGAGCAAACATAATACTAATAGCTCCGGACTGGCCCAGGCAACACTGGTTCCCACTCCTACAGGACCTGTCTGTAGAGACCTCACTCCACCCTCCCCAGGGGGCAGACCTGCTGACACAGGACTCGGGGCACCTCTGGCACATGAACTCAGGCCACTTGCACCTGACAGCCTGGAAACTCTCTGGCTCAATGAGCAGGAAAAGCTCTGCTCAGACAGGGTTAGAAAGGTCCTGGTTAGTAATAGGAGACCATCAACCAGGTCCACCTACACAGCCAAATGTAAGTGATTCTCCATCTGGGCTCGAGACAGAAATATAGACCCTTCGCTAGCCCCACTTCACCAAATCCTTGACTATCTGCTAGACCTCAGAGACAAAGGTCTCTTGCTTTCCTCGCTGAGAGTCCACCTCGCAGTGATCTGAGCCCTCCCTGAGAAAGTGGATGGAATCTTTCCACAACCCCATCACCCCACTCTTCCCTGGGACCTAAATGTAGTGCTCTGGGCATTAACAGAGCCACCCTACGAACCATTAGACTCATGCTCCCTACTGGTCTTTTCTTGGAAGGTGGCTTTCTTGGTAGCAATGACCTCTGCCAGACAGGTCTCAGAGTTGAAGGCCCTATCCTCAGAACCCTCATACACAAGGTTCTTCCCTAACTAGATGGTTCTGTGTCACCATTCTTCCTTACTCCTTAAGGTGGCTACTCCCTTCCACCTTAACCAGGAAATTTGCTTGCCAGTATTTTATCCAAATCCTCTGGTCACGGAGAACCAGAGGAAGTGGCATACCCTGGAGGTAAGGAGAGCGCTCCAAATATACTTGGAGCACACACAATCGTTTAGCAAGATCTCCCTACTCTTTGTGGTGGTTGCAGAGCGCAAAAGAGGTCTTCCAGTGTTCTCTCAGTGTACCTCCAAATGGATAGTGAACTGCACCAAAGACTGCTATGGAAGGTCCAAGACACCCCTTCCTGAGATGGTTAAAGCCCATTCTACCAGGGCTCAAGCGTTGTCAGCGGCCTTTCTCACCAAGGTCCCGATCCAAGAGATCTGCAGGGCAGCTATGTGGTCATCCGTGCACACTTTCATGATGCACTACGTGATCACCCAACAGGCTAGAGAGGATGCCGTGTTGGGCAGAGCCGTACTCAATGTGGGTAGACTGTAACTCCTCCCACCATCCTTGGGCATGGCTAGCAGTGACCTGTAACTGAATGATGTGAGCAGCGCTCGAAGAAGAATGGTGGGTTACTTTTTCAGTAAGTGTCCTTCTTTGAGATGGGCTGCTCCATTCATTCAGGCCCCTCGCACTGTCCCCACTAAAGGAGTTGGCGACGGTATATGGGACTGGGAGGATCAGGGTCACAGTCACCTATATAGCCACGGTCGCAGCACAGAGGGGACATTGGCTATGTGCCCTGACCTGACAGGCTAAGGCTAAGGACTTTCCAAGCTACCATGCACTGTGACACATAGACACCTGTAACTGAAGGTATGTGAGCAGCCCATCCTGAAGAAGGACAGTTACTGGTAGGTAACCCACCGTTTCCTTCCTCAGCAACAAAAGAGCAAAGTGCTCGGTCTGCATCCATGGGTGCTGGACTGGGATCCTTGCTAAACCTAGAGGGAGGGAAGCATTGATCTCCTATACTCCTGACTACAGAAGGGAGCCATTACCTAGAACACACAGGGTTAAAAAAAATGGGTGGTTTCCCTCCTGCATCCAGGGAGACAGAAGATCAGTGAAGAGGCAGCCTCCTGGCTGAACTTCTGTCAGGCTGCAGTGGTGGGGTTCAGGGTTGGGGGCTGCTGGCAGAGACTGGTGACCCTTCAGGGTAGTAAAAATTCCATCTGTGACCCTTGAACAAAAAAGATTGAGAACCACTGGTTTAGATCATCACAGATATGGTCCTCACAAGTGTGAAAAATCCACCCCCCTGAGCAAGTAGTTATGCTGACCTCAAACCTAGCATAGACACAGCCAGCTCAATGCTTCCATCAGCAAGGCTTCTGTCATGCAGGGTGGTGCTGTTCCTACAGTTGCCATACCTACACACACAGCTCTACACCTGTTAATGCACCTGAGGCACAGCAGCATGTGTGTTGAAGACACTGTAGTGATGGGAGAGAAAGAAAGCTCGCCCAGTGGCATAAGAAACCACCTCCATGAGCAGCATAAGCTGTGTCAATAGCAGAAGCTCTCCAGCCAACATGGTGCCACGCACACTAGCGAGTGCTTGTGTGAGTACAACTTATGTTGCTCAGGTGGTGGAATATTCACACACATTTTGCTGGCATAAGTAGTAGTGTAGGCATAGCTAGCAATGGAAAAAGCCTCCCACTGCTCATTGAGGTGGATTATTTACATTGACAGACATCATAAAGTGGCTATATGAGACATTTTACAGAGCATTGGTATAGCTGCGTCACTGTAAGCTCTCTAGTGCAGATGTAATCTGTGTCTATAGTAAGGAGCTGTTCTGGCATAGCTATTGCACCATAGCTATGTTGCTATTGTCCCAATAATGTAGACATGGCTTTGCTCACTTGTTTGCCTCAGCAAAGCAGAATCTAAACACAGAGGACCAGACTCCACTGTTACATTGGGGTAAATCTGGACTCTGAGTTAAACGGCATCTAATTATTCCAGATTTACCACAGAATTAATAAAAATTTGGCTCAAAGTTCTCTTACTGGTGCAGCCCAGATCCTAAATAATAAGTCTGTGCAATATAACTATGGTTTACTTGCCTGTAATTGTCCTTCTTCGAGATGGGCTGCTCGGTAAGGGTGCCTTGAGAGAGGGATTAATAAATCTCTCTCTTTAAAGCCTGGAGTGGGGGATTACTAGACTATGTGCCAAAAGGGAACTGATTCCTTCATTGTTCTCTTTCCTCTACCACAAAGTGAGAAGACAACCCCAGCAGTGATGTAGGCCCAGTGGAGAGTCTCCTATCACCCATCCAGACTGCTTGTAGGCTTCTCTGAATGTGGGGTAAACAGAAGGGTGGGAGCAAACAGCAACTAGTCGCTGTGTGAAATTTTGCACGAAAGAGATAAGAAATCCTCCTGCCTGGTTAGCAAATGGCTGGGGGTGACACATTCTTCAGGCCATGGGTTATTCTTGAGGTCTGAGGTGTAGCTGCAGAGCACTAGGGAAGGGAAAGGATGATCCACCTTGGGGGGAAGAAAAAAGAAGGTGGGTATCCCCCTTCCGTGGGGTTCAAGAGCAAAGGGGGTGCCACCGAATGTTCAGGGAGGTTTGAGAACCCTGAGGGGGGATGTTTAGGGAACAGAAGGAGGGTGGTAACTGACCCTCTCACAGGGGATTTTAAAAGTGGACCACGCTGTTCTGCTGTATACTACACGAGTATACCTGACCCCATCTCTTGGCTTGGGGTTGAAGAGAGGGAATCACTTGATGTTTCCCCTTGTGCATCCGTATCACAACGTAACTTGGGAGAGGACCCTGGGTATTCAAACTGGGAGTTAAAGGAGGAGTGATGAGCTCATCCTCCTCATCCCATCACTCCCTATTCTCTGCTAGGTATCTAAAGGCTCATGCATCTACAGATCTATGCACATATGGGGAGTGGATTCCAGTTGTCTCGTCATTTGTTGGCCCTGCAACATTTGTAGGGTCCTCCAATGAGGGCTAGTGGAAAAGTTTTGCTACTGGAGAAAAGAATGAAAGATCCTGAGATTGACTGTGAGGGGGAGTTTGAGTGAAGTGATCATAGGGCCCCGTACGGAGCCCAAGGCCACCCATAAAGTGGTCCGCGGGGGAGTAGGAAGTCAGTGACTGATTTGAGGATGTTGTCCACCTTAGCGAGGGGGCCCCAGAGGGTGGAAGGGTATGAAGGCCCCATCAGGGATTGCCCTTTGCCGGTATCATGTGGGGAGGGTGTGTAAAGGGCCCTCACCCTGGGTGTTTGAGGGGTTGGTGGTGGAGGGCTTTGAAGACTCTGTTAAGGTTTGCCCCTCCCCACTATCATGAGAGGAGGTTCTGTAGAAGAGCCCTTATCCCGGGCATTCAAGGGGCTGCTAGTGCTGGGTGGTAACCTGGGTTCCTGTGGTGTGTGCGTGCCCAGCGCTCTGAGGGCTGTTCTAGGTCAGCATGGAGTCAATGGCCCTACTGAAAAGTGAACGTCCCTCAAAGGGAAGGTCCTGTATGTCCTGTTGTAGGTCTTGGTATACAGGAGTCAGGCCGTATGGCGCATCACTACAGCTGAAGCAATGCCCCAGCTGGCCATGTCAGAGGTGTCCCAGGCTGCTGTGAGTGTATCACAGGAGGCTAATCTACACTCCTCTATGAGGGCGTCGTGTTCCTGGAGAAGGAGTGTACGGAAGTGCCTCATGGACTCCTATAGGTCTTGCACATATCTACTAACCAGTGCCTGCCTGCTGGTTAACGATTCTGAGTTGGAAGGCTGAGGTTGAATACTTCTTCTGTCTAAAGAGATTAAGCCTCCTGGCCTCCCTAGAACCTGGGAGTGTGTCGGGGTGGCCTTGTCCCTCCTACCTGCAGGCAGCCTCCACCAGCTGGGAGCTCGGTACTGGATGATCCACTAAATAGGGAAAGTTCTCTGGGGGAACCTGATACTTATGGCCAGCCACCTCAGAGATCAGCAGGATGGAGGCAGGGATCTGCCAGTGTGCCCTGGCGAGGTCAAGCACACTGCTGTGAATGAGCACTGTAATTGCGGCTTGAGAAGCCGCAAACCCCAAATCAAAAAGGGGGTCCCAGGCCAACCTGAGAGGCTTGACCCCCCACACCCAAGTGCACCGTCATCTGGTGAAGGAGGTTGAAGTGTGTGTTAGGGTCCTCTCTAGAGGACTCTCGCTTGGGGTTCACTGATTCCTCTGGGGATGATGACAAGCTCCGTGCCGGGGTGCTACCCCTCGGCCCAGTGGTGCCATGAGAAGGCTCCCCTTCTGAAGCCCCAGAGGAAGGGGACCGACTGCAAGGCTGGTACTGGGAAGGGCTCAGTACCAGCGGCTCTTGAGTGAGAGGTCCGTCCCAAGGTGTCAGCTCTCAGACTCTTTCACGGCACCATGATGGGGAGATCGGTGCCATAGGATTTGGCACTGTCAGTGCCAAGATGAGCAGTACCAGTGTGGCACTATGGCGCCAAGGGGAAGGGCAACACTTACAAAGGTGATTGAGTTTGGGGCCCCGTTTGGTGCCAGGTAAAATGGAGGCTTCCGGGGAAGAAGAGGACTCCAGGACCTCTTTGACCTCCAGTACTGCATGGTGTGGAAAAGCCTGTGGCGCTGGGGTGGATGGTGACCGGCATCACTCCAGTGCAGCCCACTTCCCTGAGAGGAAGGCTGGCTTTCCTGGGGTGTTCACTGGTCTAGGCAGTGTGGAAGTGCATAACAATAGGAGAGCCTTTGCAGCTTCAAAGGTCTCCAGCATGGACAGCACCAGGATAAGTTCATGGCCTTGCATGGCAGCCAGTTGAGGAGAGCTCGAGTGGCACCAGTGTTTCAGCACCAAAGTAGATGCAGCACACAATTTTCTGCACTCCTCCAAGGAGTGGCTCTGAGAAGGCTCTGGTGCCAACTTTGCACACAGTGCTGGCTTTGTAGATGACCCTGATGTATCTGGGGTAGGCTGCTGCACTTGCACTGAAGCCAATGCATGGTGCCTCTGTTCTCTATCCTTCAAGGTCCTCAGTTTGAAGGACCAACAGATAGAGCATTGACCTGCCTGGTGGGACTCACCAAGGCATTTTAGGCATTACTCATGGGTGTCATCCCTCGGAAGGCCTTGCTGCAGCTTAAACAGGGCTTAAACCCTGACATGGCAGACAATAGTCAGGGGCAGTATTCCAGCTCCAGCTGGGAAGACTTGGTAGAGGCACCATGTTGCAGCTGAAGGATGTCCACAAATAGGTCTTCTAAGGTAAATGGACAACTCATAAATGATAGGCATAGAAAGGCACTCGCAGGAGCTGGAAGGAGCAGCCTGTTCTGTAACCGTCACTGAGAGCAAAAAAAGGAACTGAGGGGGATCAGGGTTGGGGCCATCTATATATAGCTGTGGGAGTGGCCAGAGGGGGTGTTGGCTGCCAACCCTGCTCTGACAGGTTAGGGCTAAAAGTTTCCGGCCAACTGTGTGCTGCAGCATGTAGACACCTAAAACTGAATGATGCAAGCAGCGCTCAAAGAAGAAATCCATTTTTCATGGTCTATATCCTCTTTTTTGAAGTGAGAAAGACCTTTATTAGGCTGAAAGAAAATAAGGATAAATAACTGGATTCATCAGCCTTGTGACATATGTACTTCTTCACAAACCCAGAAAGATTAGGCAGATTGGAGTTGCTTCTCTTAGCTCCCCATAGCTTCAGTAGGTTCATCAATGGTGATTAGCTAGGATAGTCTCAGGGATTGCTGTTTGCTAGAGAGTGGGAATAGCCAAGGGGGTGGATCACTTAAAGACTTCTTCTTTGTTCTCTCTGAAGCACTGGCATTGATTGCTGTCAGAAGACTGGCTACTGGTCTAGATGGACTATTTATGTGATTCAGCATGGCCATTCTGTTGTTTTTATGTTCACAAACTATTACTTCTACTTGCAGAAACTTGGGAACTTGTAACTTACAGATAGATTCCCTATCCCAATGTATTTTTATTCCTTTTCTCTCTGCAGGACTGAACAGAAAAGTACCCCATCCTCGCATTTCTACCCCAGTTACAAGTTCTTGCCATATAGATTATAAGATTTCTAGAGTAGAAAGAAGAAGTGCCAGCCTAAGAATGCAAAAGAAGGTGCTTTTGTTAGCTGTTCATTCCATTCTGTGGGCCTCATTTGCATTATATTTCATGCTTCACAAAACTTGGTCACTTCCTCTGTAGTTGTATGTAAGGCAGGCTTAGAAGCTGTGCCTAAAAGCTTCGGGGGTGGGGGGGATGACACTAATCTGTATGGGTTTTGTACTTGCATGAGCACAAAGAGTATATTAGCATATGTCACACTATGGGTGCAGGGCAATATGGGTAGTGGTATTTGGGTTAATCTGATCACAAAGCTGTCAATATCTGAAATTCTACTGAAGAGTAACATAAAGTACTATCTTTTGTAATATGCAGCTCTCTTGCTTGATCAAACTCTGTTTTGGTCGGTTAAAGGATAAAGGCTACCATCAGCAAAAAGAATATTAAAAGAGCAGTCACCCCTTCTTCCACCTGATCAAGGTATGGGTATTTCTGGAGTTATGTCTGAGGCATTGTCTCACTCTCTGGCTCCACTGTCAAATGATAGATTTGTCTGGGCTTCTTCTGAGGCTTTTCTTTTTTATTTTAATGGAAGAAGCTGTTTGCAGTTACTTGAGGTTTAAGAGCTGAAATCACTGAGGGGGCTAAATTCTTTCTCTGAGCTAAATCACTGAAAAGGAGCAGCAGATGGAGTGACCAGTAGGTAGTGCTGGCAGACAGCAGGCAGAACCAATGATTGGTGAGATTGGAGCCCAAGTGACCAGTGGGCAGAGCTAATGGCCAGTGAGAGTGGAGTGTGGGTTGCCTGTGGGTGAAGCTGGTGGACGGCAGGAGGAGCCAGTGGATGGTGAGAGCTGAATGTGAGTGACCAGTGGGAAGAGCTAGTGGACAGTGGGTGGACCCAGTGGATGGTGAGAGAGGAAAGTAAGTGACCAGCGGGAGGGGCCGGCAGACAGTGGGCAGAGCCAGTGGATGGTTAGAGCAGACCAGGCGGTGAGAGCGGCCAGCAGCGGGCTGAATGGCATGAGTGACCTGTGGGCAGAGCTGCCAGACAGCGGGTGAAGCTAAGGGATGGTGCTAGTGGACAGAATGAGTGACCAGTGGTTGGTGCCAGTGGACAGCTGGTGTGAAAGACACTCCCTATATATCCTTGAGATTTGTTGGGAGCTTGTTTAGCATTGATTCTCCAGATCAGTGCCAATTTTGCTATTGAGTTTTGTATGTTCTCTTATGTGGTTCAGGTTGTTTAGCACTGATTTTCCAGATCAGTGCTGATTTTTATTATTGGGCTTTCAGTTTTTGTCTACTATTAAAAGTTCTGCATACCACACTCATCTTGTGCTTGCGAGTGGGGAAGCTTTACCCCTTTGGAGTGCCAAGGGGATAGTGTAGGATTTTCCATAAGACTGGGTTTGGCTCTAGCCAGTTGGTGGTGTAACATTATTTGGAAACCCCTAGATATAGAACCCAGCCCTTGTTCTGCCATCTCGCCCCAGCTGAAGGGTTACATGCGTAATGTCTTATCCCCTAATTGCTACCAACAATTAAAATAGGAAGGCAATGGTGAGAGGAATTTAGAAGGGGACTCTACTGACAGCAAATAACACCAGTGCCTAAGTCCAGGTTCATGGGTGGTGCTGGATAAGACACCAGCATAAGGCTTTTCTTTTGTTTTCCTTTGAACATTTTTCTAGTGTCACTTACAAAGGCAAATAAATTTGCCAAAGAGTGAAATAAGGACAAAAGATAGAAAGTTGAAATGAGATTTTGTGGAGCCTAATATCTGGAGGGTTGACCAGCTGACCATTGTGTATCTATCTAACACTATGATTTTATGATCTTCTGAGTTTGGAGTGAAAGGCTTTGTCTTAGCTCCACCAGTGCAAGGAGAGGGGTTTGCTTTGTTTCCTGACAATTATTCAGTGCATTATAAAGGACCTGGTGGTTTTAATGTTCACAGATATGCACTTTTGTTAAGATACATTTAAAATTAATGCCTTTTTGCCACATGCACAAACAGATACTGCCTATCATCATGGCTTGAAAATGAAAAATGAAAGAACAAAACTAAAGCCTTCTTGAGAGAGAGAAAGAGAGAGAGAGAGAGTGTGTTGCTGCCTGTGTCTGGAGAGAGTGGAGGTCTTAATGGTTTAAAGACATATTGTACAAAAAAAAAAAAAGTGTAACAGCCATATAGCCAAATGAGCAACGTTGTGAATACATCTCAATTAATTTAAATCAGTATTATTAGAAAATTGCTATTACCAAGCCTTGTAGAGGAAAAAAGGAGAAAAAGAAACAGAAAGCCAGAGGTGTCTCTAGCAGGGGAGTTCTAGGGGCATCAGCCCCCCTGAAATTCAGGGCCAGGACCTGAGCAGAGTGCCACTAAACTGAGCAGGGGTGCACTGTTGCTCCCCTACACAGGGAATGCTGACCATGCAGTTTGCAACCACAGCCTCTACTCAGCTGGAAGATGCAGTCTTCCAGCCAGTAGAGAACTGCCCCAGGCTGGGCCTGGGAGTGTTTCAAACTCCTGCCCTGGCCTGACCTTGCTCTGAGCATGCGCAGAGAAGGGTCAGGCTAGAAGCCTCAGCCTCTGTCGGGGCCGAGCTCTCCCACTAGTGCCCAGGTAAGGGAGTCGAGGCGGGGAACCTGGGGCAAGCACACCGGCCTGGTGGGGTTGGCCTGAGGCAGGAGCCAGCAGCAGGACCAGGGGTTAAGGAAGGACTTGGGGGGCCAGAGGGGGGGTTAGGGAAGGGCTCAGGGAACCAGCAGGGGTTGGTCTGGGGCGGGGTCTGGGGGCAGCTCTGGCGGGGGGGCTGAGCCACCCCACAAGCGGCTCACCCCCTGCTGGTGCCTGAAGCCCCCTTTCTGGGGCTGCAGGGTGAGCCAGCAGCGGCTCACCCCCAGGGGTAACGAAATAGCATGTTCACACTGTGAACTTGCTATTTCGTTTCCCGCTTTTTTTCTTATTTTGAATTAACATTTTGTTAATTCGAAATAAGATATTTCGAAATAAGGTGTTGTTTCGAAACAAGTTGTTTCGACACAACTTGTTTCGAAATAACCCTGTGTGTGTGAACACAGCCCTAGTCTTTGGCACCAGCACTTTCCCAGCAAAAGAAAACCCTCTGATGCCTCTTCTGCCGCTCTCTGCGAACCCAGAGCGGCCCCCTCCCCACTTAACTAACTACAACCTCCCCCCTGAGTGCCAGGTGCTGTACTCACGGCCCCACAGCTCCAGATGGCCGGTCACTGGATCCTGCTCTGTCCTTGGGCGACTCTCCCCAGCACAGTATCCTTCTGTGGGTGCTGGCCTCCCAGGTCAGCCACTCTGTCTTCCCTGGCTTCCGGCAGGGCCTCTCCCCCTGCTTCCTTCCCAGGCCTCTCACCGCAGCTCCAGCCGCCCTCCTCAGCTCCACAAACCCTCTCCCACAGGGCAAAAATTTAAAGGAACCATGCTCCTTAAAACTCCAGGGGGGGTTACACTTTGTTATTTGGTGTAGGGGCCTTTGAATTCAAGTAGGAGGTTAACATTTAAGCAGTTCCTGTGTGCTGTACATTCTTCCACTGAGTGACTACAACTCTCATGATCTCTTGGGAAAGGGACAGAGACCCTCCCTGTCCCTCCAGGGAGCACAGAAGGAAGGGGGTCTCCACTGAAAGAGAGGGAGAGAGAGAGATGGCTGAATCTGGAAGGTGCTAGTTGCTGCTCCTGTGGTGCCTCAGACTGCTCCTGGGGCTCCTGAGGCTGCTGGAGGCTTACTCAAGCAGAGATCTTCAGAGGTTGGTGGCTTACTCAAACTAAAGTGGGGTCTTAGCCTAGAGCTGGCTGTGCTGGAGCTGCATTGAAGGTGTGAGTGTCTGTCTCCCCTCCTCCAATTTGGAGCAAGGCTTGTAAAGAAGGGGAGCCTGCTGAGAGACTGACTGGCTGGCACTGAGGGGAGGCAGAGTGTGACTGTCCCTTTGAATCAGGGCCAGGACTTCAGACATTTGGTTGGGCTCTAGATCTTCTGCATAGTTCTGAGCAGATACACTGGACCAGCAGAGTGCCGCCTTGTCTCCTTTATTAACCTTCCAAGCATGCCCACGCAAGCAAGGGGTCTTGGATTCTGAACTCTGGGGAGTGTGCCCTCTGTAGCTGGGGTAAAAGGGCTATGTAAATGCCAGTTAAACAAGTTTTCTTTAAACTGTATTCTGTGTCTGTTCACTGATTTATTTACTTGCCCCTGTGTATTTAAATTAGCAGTAATATTCAATTCCATCCTGTTATGGTAAGTTTCTTTGTTAAGTAAAGGTTTGTTACATGCAGTTTAAACACCTTGAATGTATTGTATATGTAATTAGTAAATTTTGTTTAGACCCATCACACAGATTATTCTTAGCTGCATGGATTAGTCCTGGAGGCTCCCAAGGCACACCACTGAGTGTGAACAGGATCCAGCCAGGTGGAGGCACCGCCAAGTTTAATGGCCTATAAAGCGAAAGGACTGCAGCAGAGGCGTGGATAGAGGATTCCCACAATCCCAACATCACCACTGGTAAACTCAGGATCTCCTTGTCATCAAACTTAGTCACCTGTGTGCACACGAGTGTTGCCTGCTCCCAAGTAACCCAGAGAAAAGGGGGGAGGGGTTATATCAGTGTTATGATTTTCCATTTAAGGTCCACTTGACAAACAATGGACTTGAACCGGTTTTATGAAAGCCAATAGGTGTTTACTGGGGGAGCAGGATCAGGGCTGTGAAGATTTTGTCCACAGTTATGATTAAATAAGAACTGGGAGACTGGAACTAGTTCTCCAGCTGAATGTATTCTGCAGATGTATTTTATCAGACTATTTGTATAAGATCTGTAAGACTTCAATGAAAATGGATATTAAAATGTTTCAGGTCCCTGTTTAATTTTTAAAACTAGATTCATAGAATTTAAGACCAGAATGGATCCAAATCTGACTTCCTATATAACAAGCCATTAAATGTCACCCATGGCTTGTTTTCATTGAAATATATAAATAAAAAACATTTGAAAGGTAGGAACTTTGTATTGAAAGTTCCACAGACACCTTTAGCTCTGGCTCTGGCTCAACTCCTCTTGCACAGCCAACAGTGACATTGGTATAACAGTGACATTGTTGTTTTACATATGGATGCACAGTTTTAGGAATATAGAGTCTGGTCCAGCTCTCACTGACATAACTTTCATGAGCTCCATTGCTGACAGATCAAACCCATAGGTGGGATAGAGCTAAGGCTGTAGGTGAGAGCAGTGATCCCCAAACTGTGGGGCTGGGTTGACCCCTTGGGGACATAGAGGAACACTTGAAGAAAGGCCATGCAGATCCTGGGCCAGACCCCTCCAGCCCTGCTCTGTGCCAGTTCTGCTCCAGCCCTGCCACCAGCTTCAGCTGTGGCCTTAGCCCCATTCTTGCCCACCCAGCTTGAGCCTTGCTCCTTGCAATGGCTTGATCACCAGCCATGGATCTCAGCCACTCGCCATGGTGCCCATTCTCAGCCCCACTCTTGGCCACAGCTCTTTTCCTGGCCTCTGCCAAAGCCCCAGACATGGGTGCAAGTCTCTCTCACCTTGGAGTGGTGGGGGAACAGGGTGCATACTCATTTTGTTGGCGGTAAGAGTGTGCATGAAAGGAAAAGTTTGGGGACCACTATGTTTGAGGGATTCCATTCTTCTGGGAGGAGAGTCTCATGGAGGAAAAGAAGACAACCAGCCAGATGACTTCAGCTCTGCAGGAAGCTCACACCTGCAGTACAGGCAGTGGGTGGGATGACCCTAGAGTTGCAGGGTGTTTTGGTAGCACAGGCTGTAGAAGGAAGACAGGACAAGTTCCCAGCCCTAGAAGTTAAGGGGCTGGAGATACCATCTTATGAAAAAAGAAACAAAAGCAATTTTAGGTTGGCAGTTAGGAAAAGCTCCCTGGTTGTGAAATGTATTAGGCTGTGAAATAGATTCGCAACGCACATGCATCAAGAAAATTGATCACCACTCATGAAGTGAAAGAGTTTAAAAAACATTACATAACAAGGACACAATGTGATCTGCTGCTGCAATAGAAAACCACATTGCCAGCATTTTAATTTAATCATTGTTATTGTTATATCAGCAAGGGATAAAGTTAAGTTCAAAGAATGGCAGTGTTCACCTGCTTGGAGAATTCTGAGGTTACAGTTTAATTACTGCACATCATGTCTCATTAGATCCCTTCAAGTCATCACAGCTTAGAGCAGTGGTTCCCAACCCTTTTCAGGCTGGGGACCCCTTTTTAACAAAAAAAATCTTTGCACACCCCCCCCCCCGGCTGATTATGTAATCTGGCCTGCACCACTGGGACAGCCAGTGAGCAGCACTGCCACCACCATTGCCCGTGCTGCTGGGGAGCCAAGCTGCAGCAGCTATGGCCCCCTGCCCTTGCCCCTGCTGGGGAACTGCTAGGGCCCCATTCCCCTGCCAGGATCTGGCCATGGGCAGAGAGAGGCAGCCTTGTCAGGGAGCAGCAGGGCTGTAGCTGGATTCCAGCCCTCATAGGCTGTGTTCTCACGCACAGGGTTATTTCGAAACAAGTTGTGTCGAAACAACTTGTTTCGAAACAACACCTTATTTCGAAATATCTTATTTCGACTTAACAAAATGTTAATTCGAAATAAGAAAAAAAGCGGGAAACGAAATAGCAAGTTCACTGTGTGAACATGCTATTTCGTTACCCCTGGGGGTGAGCCACTGCTGGCTCACCCTGCAGCCCCAGAAAGGGGGCTGCAGGCACCAGCAGCGGGTGAGCCGCTGCGGGGTGGCTCAGCCCCCCTGCCAGAGCTGCCCCCAGACCCCGCCGG
>ML682097.1:449605-491090 GCA_007922195.1 Podocnemis expansa
TGTTTCGAAACAACTGTGCGTCGTGTGAACATGGTTTTTTTTGTTTCGAAACAACGAGGTTGTTTCGAAACAAAAGTGCCGTGTGAACACAGCCATAGGGAGAGGCTCTGAAGACCCCCTGCAACATGTCCAAGGACCTCTGGGGGTCTCTGGACCACAGGTTGGGAACCACTGGCTTAGAGGACGGTCATACTTTGATAAGTGACTATATAAATAGTATTGTGGGCTCCATGTGTATATTCTTTCTAGGACTCCAGATCTACTTACTTAAAAGAAAAACAGGTTGTTGCTTTCTCTGGCCATCTTTGCACACTTTGCAAAGTCAGTCTGAGGGCCAAGAATCAAGCAGGGTTTTCTTTTTGTACATCACCATACATGAAGGACACTTGTGTAATCCCAATCCCATCAAAGGCTGTGGACAGGTGTAACCAGAATTCAGTAACAAATGCTATGGATGATGGAGAAGAAGGCATGGACTCCAGCTCCTTCCTTCTGAATTGTGCTGGCTTTTGAGGATGAACAACAAGCATAAAAACCACTTAGATCTCCTGAATTAAAATAGACAAACAAGGAGTCCTATGGCACTTAGTAGTTTTTGCATGAATTTTTTCACTTGAAAGCTCATGCAAAAAATAAACTTGTTAGTCTTTAAGTACTACAGGACTCCTTGTTTTTTTTGTTTTACTGAACTAGACTAATACAGCTAGCCCTTTGAATTAAAATAGTGACCAGTTTTAGAAAGTCACTTGGCAGGCTATAATGAACCCTGAATACATTATTAACAAAATAATCTCAAGTATTGGAAATTTAACAAATTAATTCTTACTAATGCTCACTCATTTCTCAAGGGTAACATTACTAATTTCTTTTCTCAAGGTGATGTTGTGCTTTTCATTTCAAGGCTTGAATTTTCCTTCAATATAGCTGATGATATTGGCGCCAAAGGGAGTTTCATCCATTTCTGTCTGTATCGTATACTACAAGGAGAGAAAAGGTATGAATGAGCAAGAACCAAATTGAATTCTGAGGTTGGGAGCCAGCAAGCCTTCACCACCCAAAACAGAGATATGGTTGATTAAATGCAGATGTATGATAAAGAATCCCCCCATTAAGCATCTTTCTTACTTGGATTTTATTTGCGATAGATGTGGGAACTGTTCAGATGCTAAAGGCCAATCAATCCACAATAACATAGAAGGACAAAGACACGGCTCAAGCAGTTAGTGATCTGGACTTTGTGTCCTGGTGTCAAGAAACCCCGGGCTGAGCATCCACATAACTGTTGACCTCAGAGAATGAGAGCTTCTGGTCAGCAGCAGACTGCATTGCCTTATGCACAATTAATAGGGAGAGACCAAAACTGGAACCATATATTGCAATCAATGTCAGTAGTTCAGGTATAATGAAACAATTCAAAATGACCTCAGTTTTGAAAAATACATTCCTGTATGATACGTTTCTTTTCAAAACCAAGACTCACCCTATTTGTTTTCATCTCCAGCCATAAAATCCCCGGCTTCTTAAGCCAGGAGGAGATGGGAGCATATCAGTAACAATTCATCCTTGATTCTTTAGCCTTTAAGGCCATCTCTGATTAATACTGAAGAGAGGAGTTGACAAGTGCATGCAGAAATGGCAGGGCTAAGATCTTTCTGGATGGGAGGAGGAGTGACAACAGAATACAGAGAGCAGAATCCACTTACAGGGGTTAGATCCACTTCCACTGCTGTCCTCTGAAAGGCTGGAACCACCTGCAATGAATGAAATCATAGGCTTCACCCTTACAACTCAATTCTTCTAACCATGTAAAGTGCTTTGAGATCTACTGATGAAAAGTGCTATATCAAAGCCAGGTATTATGATTGCTTTAGTAAGCACTAAACTCCTGGATCAGTGAGTGTTTCCTTTTCTTGGGCTGACCCATAGAAAATATGAGTGTTTGGACCATGACCTAGAGAGTCTGTCTTCGTAACTCAGTTTCTAGTGACTTGTGCATTTAGTTGTGGAGGTCCCAGGCTCAGCCCCTGGTTGGCCCAGGTGGCACTCATGATAGTGGAGTGTCCCTTTAATACTCACTGGGTATAAGGATAGATGAAGAAAGCATTTAGTGGACATGTCCACATGCTCAGGGATTAACTGATTGCCATATTTGGGATCAGGAAGAAATTCCCCCCCCCCCCCGGGGCAGATTGGCTAGGGCTCTGGGGATTTTTTGCCTTCTTCTGTAGCATGATGCATCGCTCACCTAATGGTGAATTCTGTGTATCTTAGGTTATGTCCACTACACACTGTTTAAATCGAAATAAAGCTGGTTATTTCAATTTAAAAAATGGTATGTCCGCACGACATTCCCTTATTTCAAAATGAGGAGCTCCCTCATTTTGATATAAGAAAAGTTATATTGATATAGTAAAACCTAGTATTATATTGATATGACAGTTAAATCAAAATTGTTATTTTGAAATAACACAGTGCGGACATGTTATTTCGATTTCACTGTTAAATAGCTTAAACACTTTTTGCCCTTTTCCTTCCCAGGTGCTTTCCTTTTTCTATATATTAGGTGGGGGCATGGCCTAGTGAGGGAGCTATGTTGCCACACCTTCCATGGTGCCCCTCTCCTGAATCAAAATAGCAAGCCCTGTGTCTGGACATGCTATTTTGATTTGGGTTTTTTTGGTGTGGACCTGTTAAATTGATTTAACTTAAATCAATTTAATGATTTTTATATCAATTTTATTAAATTGATATAAGTTAAATCAATTTAACTGTGTAAGTGTTGACATAGCTTTAAAGTCTTGAAACCATAATTTGAGGATTTTAATAACTCAGTCATAGGTTAGAGGCTTATTGCAGCAGTGAGTAGTGAGGTTTTGTGGTTTGCATTATGCAGGAGGTCAGGCTAGATCAAGGATCTCAAACTCAAATCACCATGAGGGCCACATGAGGATGACTACAGTGCTTCGTGAGGACTGGTACATTAGCCTGAGGGCCGCACCACTGAAACCTTTCCATACAACGATATTGCAAATATCGGTAACAATAGTGTTGTCATGGGCTGCAGGAAATAGCTTGAGGAGCTGCATGCAGCCCACAGGCCACGTGTTTGAGACCCCTGCACTAGATGATCATAGTGTTCCCTTCTGACCTTAGGCTATGTCCACACACAGCCAATTAAAATCAATTCTACTTGAATCGATTTAACCAAAATCAATCTAAAAATAGTTAAATCGAGTAGAGTCTATGGGTATGTCCACACACAGTTTTTAAATTGAAATAACACTGGCTATTTCATTTTAAAAAAATTTAGAGCCATATGACATTTTCTTATTTTGAAATAAGAAGCTACCTTATTTCAAAATAAGGAAAATTATTTTGATATAATAAAACCTATTTTGATATTGAAATGAGGGTTATAGAGTTATGGCACCCTGGGAGGACGGGGGGGGGGCATCAGCACCCTGGCCAGGGAGGGTATCAGGACCCTGGCCAGGGAGGGAGGGGCGGTGCAGGAGTGGCCCACCCCCCCGCTTGTACTGGCTGATGGGGAAATGCAGCCCAGCCCGGCTCCCAGCACCCTTGGGGGACCGGGGTGGTTAAACACCCCACTACTGGCTTTCCCATGCTAGCCGGGGGGTGGGGGCAGGCAACCCTGTGCACATGGCTTTCCCCATGCTAGCTGGGAGAGAGGGGCAGGGAGCCCCATGTGCCTGACTTCCCCAGGGAGCTAGCTGCAAGGCTTCAGCCAGTTTGGGGGGACATCTGTTCCCCTGCTGGGCTCCAGGAGCCCAGAGCCAGTGGGGGCTATTTTTCCCCCTGCCACTGGCTTTCCTGTGGAGAGCCAGGCAGGGGATTAGGTGGCGATATGGCCCTGCTTGGGGCCATGTTGCCACATCTCCCATGGTGCCCCTCTCCTGAACTGAACTAGCAAGTTCTGTCCCTGGACATGCTAGTTCAGTTTCAGGTTTTTGGTTTGGACCTATTAAATCGATTTAAGTTAAATCAATTTAATGAGTATTATATCGATTTAACTTAAATTGATTTCAGTTAAATCAATTTTATGGCTTGTGTGTGGACATAGCCTATGAGTCTATGGATCCAACCTCTCCTTTCCTGAGGGCCAAGTCAGGGAGCTACTTAGCTTGTCAGTGAATAGAAGGCTAAAACTTAGTGCATTGTGGAGTATCACATACAAGGAGGAGACTAGGGTATGCTTTCACCTTTCCAGTCTCTTTCTTGGCAGGTATGTAGAGAAATGTAATGGAAATAACAAAGTAAGCAAAAGAAACAAAATAAATTTACCCCAGGTTGCTCACTGGACTCCCAGCCTAGCTCTCCACTGACTTGTCCACTAAGTTCACCACTTGTTTCTCCACTAGGCTCCCCACTTGTTTGCCCAGATTCAAAGGCACTGGACTCATCTGGGAAAACAAAAGGAAATAATATATAAATATGTATCTGAACCAGGTAACAACTCTTTCTCAGTAATGTTATTCTTATACTTGGAGCTCTAGTCCCATGAGATCAGGAAATGAGGTGTATGATGTTCTCACTTGGTTCCATTTTTTGCCTGCTTTCGAACCTCAACCCATTGCAGGGATTCAGAGGAGTGTGATAGTTTTTCTCACTGAGGTGTGAAGAAACCCTTTGGAAAACCGAAAGGCAAAGATAATAGAGAGTCCCAACAGTAAATATTAGTGACATCCAGCAGGGTCTAAACTACTGTATGAAACAGCAGAACCATCTTGAACCTGCACCTCAGCTGCTACAGAGCCTGGGGTGCTTTATTATACTTAAAACTGATTGCTAAAGAAGTATGTCAAGTGGTACAGAAAACAATAGAGGATGTATCCACTCACCAGATTTGTCCTCACTTTGATCATCTGTAAAAAGAAAAGAGAAGTTAATCAGAACAGACTAGAACTTGTCCAGTTCAGACACGTGTGCCCTGAATATGGGACAATGTCCCTTGTTGATCACAGTGATCTGACTGTGTGCACAAGGAGAAGGTTACTGATGTTAACCAAAGCATGCAGAAAACAGAACAGACCTAGATGTGTTTGGAGACTTGCCAAAGAGGAGGTTTAAATGCAAATTATTTAAACCAGCAGCTCATTCCAAAATAAATCAAAACAAAAGTTGTCTTATACCCAAATATTAATCTTCAGACAGCCCATATTTAGAACAGGACTAACTGTGCCTTTATCTCTGATTCTTGTACAGCAATGACCGCACTCTCAGTAGGTTAATAATAATAACAATATTGAAATAAATGGAGTTACTGTGCAAAATGCACAGAAGAGAGGATCGTAAGAGCCTTCAGCTGGAGAAAGAAAGAGAATGGATCATATCCGTCCCTGTGTGACTACAGTGAAGTTCATAATGTGTTTAGGTTACCTTGTGTTTGTATGAGAGGAGGCATAAAAACAAAAAAACCAAGCAAGGCTGGGAGGATCAAGATCTTCAGCATAGCTAGTATCTTGTATGAAGCCTCTGTGGTAGGTGAAGAAGAAAGATGAAGGTCCTTCACTCTTTGAAATCAGCCTGAAAACAAGAGGTTCAGGTTACACACATGCAGGATAATGAAAATAGGTGTTAGCTCAAATTTGGTTAAGTGAAGGCCTTGAAAACAGAATCATAAAGCCAAAAGTAATGAAGTGGGGAGGATGTCTGTTTCAAAGAGTAACTAATGAAATAATGGGAAAGTTTTTAAGAAAGGTGGCCTCTGACTGATACAGGTAACTGCAGATGGTTCCCAATAAGACAAAAAGAATTTCTCTTTAAAGGACCAACATGGACTTTCCCTTCGCACATACCTGTGTTATCTCCTTTGTGAACCCAGGTGCAATGAAAGTGCTATCCGTCAGCAGGAAGGAGGGGAAGAAATAAGAAGGAAGGACACAGCAATAAAAAAAAAAATACTGTAAGTCTGATTTGGATCAGAATTTAAAAAAAAGATGAACTGTCTCAAATTAATTGTTAGCTAAAGTGGTTAATTGCCTGTGCCATCATTTCTGTATTAAAGAGTATAACAGAATTATGGATTTGAGGGTTCTTTGTCAGACCCTCCCTAAGCATGCTAGAGTATGCCAGAATAAGATGATCATTCATCTATAGGTCTGGCCAGCTTGTAGGCTGATCACATGAATACTCTGGCTATGTCTACATACACTATAACTATTTCAGTTTTAATTCAAAATAACTATTTTGAATGAGCAGTATTTCAAATTTATTATTTTGAATCAGGACTCCAGTGAAGACTCTCTAATTCGAAATAAGGTGGGAGTTATTATTTCAAAATAGAGAGTCTTCACTAGACTCTCTGTTTCAAAATAGGGGAGGCAGGCAAAAGAATAGGGCCATTATTTCAAAATAAGCTTATTCTGTGGCTCAGAATGGTTTATTTCAAAATGATTATTTTGAGTTAAGTGCTATTTTGAAATAAAAGCAAGTTTTATTATTTCAAAATAGTGCTTCATAATTTCAAAATAAATAAATGCTTCTTTCAAAATAACAAAATGCCTGAATGGACAGGAAAAAAGTTATTTTGAAATAAGCCTTTTTTAAAATAACTTCTAAATGTAGACACACTTTGTTATTGTATTGGGGTACTAAACTGCTTGATGTTGCGGTTTTTTTTTTAAGCTTTTTAGGTATATGTAGAACAATTGCATAAATACCATTTGGCCTTTGAAATAAAGAAAGGAATTTATAGTTAAATTACTGTTTGGTGGTTTCGATAGTAATAATTGGTACAAATTAAAGTACTTCATGGAATAGATGATAGAGGAAAAAGTGATGTAGGATCCATAGAGCACAGCTCCATCTTAAACCCCAGAGCACTCTCTGCTTGATCCTTCTTCCTATCAACATATGTATTGATTCCACTAAGTTATATATTGTACACAACTGACTGCTACAGCCCAGACAGTAGATGTGGGGGCCAAGGCCTTCAGATCCTCTTCACTATCAGATAATTCACTGTAGCAGAGGGGAGCAGTTAGGCAGCTGCAGAGAGGCAGCTGGGTGCCCACACTCCCCCTACTGGCCAGAGGAGACCCGGTAGAGTGACCGGGGCTGGAACCAAAGGGAAGGGCACCAGGAGCAGGAGGACTATAAAAGGGAGTGGACCAGGCAGCTATTGAGGGAACCCAGAGGGAGGTGGTTGCCACTCTGGGCAGACCTCCCTCCACTGGGAGGAGGGGAGGCTGACAGGTGACTAGACTTCCCACCTGTGAAGGGTCAGAGTGAGGAACCTTGGGCAACTGTACCCCTGGAGAAGACTCCTCCTGGGGAGGACCTTGATGAGCTCCCCTCTGCAGAGATCCTGAGCCCTGTGGACCAGCTCAATGCTGGGGAGGACCTGGAGGAGATCCCTTCTGCTGAGGACAGCGAGCCTGCCCTTCTGGACTCGTGTGACCTGGAGGAGCTGCCGTTGGCCGAGGGGGCTGAGTTTCCAGCCTTGCCTCCCGAAGATAGCGAGGGCCTGATGGGTATGCCCTGGGGGGTCCTATCCGGAGGATCACAAGGATGGTGTGCCCCAGGTCTTGCCAGGCAAGGGAAGGAAGTAGCCCAGGGATGATTGTAAGTCGGTGTGTTTCGGCAGGAGCCCCACTGACACAGTGGCCCCTTGTGTGGCCACTGCTAGGGCCCTGGGCTGGAATGCAGTGAAGCGGGCGGGCCTGCGTTCCCCTTCCCTTCCCTGCTACCCGCCAGACTGACTGTTTGTGTGCCTTACCCCAGCTGGGGTTGAAGGCCCGAACTTGCTATCTGTTTGCTTGCCTTACCCCAGCTGGGGTTGAAGGCCTGAACTTGCAAACGGATTGCTTGCCTCACCCTGACAAGGGGAGGACCTGATGACATTCACCATGTTCTTTTCTTTATGATAACTTACAGGTAGCATTAGCCCCTATGCTCTCTGTGTGGAACTAGGCTGTAGACATGCAGATTTTGTAAAAACAAGCAACAAGTCTGTAAAAACAAGCAATGAGTCTGTCACAGGATGCACATCTGTGCACCCTGGGTTATAACCTATATGATTTTCCTGTTCACTTGTACACTGTGATGGCATGATTTGTTGCCAGTTATACCTTGCAATGTTTCTTTATGGATGCTCATAACCTGTTCTACATGGGTAGCTGGGCTCTGCTCTGCTGCACCGCTTCTATGCAGGCCCTCAGGTTACCTACAACTTCATGCATGTGCACAGATTTGCAGCATATTTAACATGGCTCAGGGGTGGGGGTGGGAAACAGACAGAGCTCTCTTGCAGCAAACAAACAAGCACCTGGAAGAGGCAACAAAGGTATGCTAATTAAGGTGGCTCAGAAGAGACAAACAGATCACCTCTGTCCAGAAAGGGTATGTGTACACTATAGGGCTTAGTTAAGTCAACTTAATAAGGCCTACATAAAGTTGACTTAGTGAGGCCATATTGCATTAAATTGACTTAATAAAGTCAACTTAAATGGCCCCAGTGCACTGAGTTGCTTTATTAAGTCGACTTTAATGGCCACATTGTGTTGTCAGCTTCATAAAGTCGACTTAACCCTTAACATAGACTTTAAGGGCAGCATCATTAGGGTGACTTAAGTAAGCCCTTAAGTCAACTTAATGAACTCCAAATGTGGCTCCACTTAGCCTTCTTAAGTTGACTTAAGCCCCTAGTGTAGACATACCCAATGGGAGAGGTTGGAGGAGTTTGGAAACAAAAACACTTTGAAAGATTTGGGGCTTTTTGCTTGGGACTCTTCATCTTGGGAAAACTCTAAGCAAAATGTGGGCCCTGCCTGGTCACAGGCAGAGACTGGCTGTGTTAACATCTGAGAGCTGAACACCTTGAGCATGAACTTGGACTATGAGGTCAGTTTAGGTAGCAATATTAGGTTAGCATGCGTATTCTACCTTGTGGTTTCTCCTGACTCATTTATATTGTGATTCTGCCATGATTGGCCATATTCTCAGTGCTGTACCTAGGGGGGGTATGAGACCCAGGGCCAATCAGCCTGTGCAGGGCCCCACCTCCCCCCCCCCCCCATGCTGGAGGTGGTGCAGGCTGGTCCCACACTGCTGCTACTCCCCTGACCCTGGGGGCAAAGGAGGCTGGTCAGGTAGCTGGGCTCTGCTCTGCTGCACCGCTTCTAGGCAGGCCCTCCCCGCCCGCAAAGTGGAACAACCAGCCCAGGGGAAGGGCCAGAGAGAAAAGCCCAGCCTCTGGGCTGGCCTGCTGCACCCCTGGGCTGGCTTTTCCCTGCTCTGGAGGCAGGGAAGAGCCAGCCAGGAGCAGAAGCCAGATCTGTGCTCTGTGCCTGCCTCTCTTCCCTGCTGACTTCAGCTCTGTGCCAAAAGCAGCAGGGAGGGGGCAGCACAGCCATGGGGGGCAGCAGTTCAGGCCCTGTGTTGCCTTGCTCATGGCAGGTCAGTGTGGGGCCCAAGGAAACACGTGGCCCAGGGTGATTGCTCCTTTTGCTGCCCCCAAGGCCGGCCCTGCATAGTCTCACTTAAAATTATAATCTGATCAATAAACTAGTAGTTGTTTTATCTAAAGCTGTGTGCTCTTTGGAGGGAGTGACTGAAAAAGGCTGGGCGCAATCCATTTCTTTGTTAAATGGACAGACGAAAGTGTATGGTGGTTGGGAGTGGGTCCCGATCTCTGTAGACAGTGGGTCTCACAGTGGCATCTGAGGTCAAGGGTGCTTGCTGGGGGACTGTTCTCCAGTAGCCAGGGGACATACCCCCACTGCTTGAAACTGGTTGAACACCAGAGGCCAGAGTGGACTGACTGAGGAGTGAGTGGTCACTTGGCAAAGCGGGTGAATTGGGGTTCAGGAGTGGGAACTGGGGGTTCACATTGCCACACTGGATCAGATATGGGAAGCAGCCTGTCACAGAGTCCTGTGGCACTTAAAGACTAACAAATTTATTTATTGCATGAGCTTTCATGGGACAAAATCATAGAAGTATAGGAATAGAAGGAACTTCAAAAGATCATCTTAGCCAGTCCCCTGCACTCAAAACAGAACTAATAGGCATTTTCTGCATCTAACTTTTGTGATCTGATTCCAGGCATTTTAGCAGGAACATCGTTCTTTCTTTCCCAATGAGCAGATTTCTTTTTACAGTTTATCCCAAGAACTCCAGCCCCCCCCCCGGGAAGTTCTGAACACTTGTAGGGATCTTGTGTATTGAGTTTTATGCTAATGGACAGAATTTATCCCCTCAAAGGATGGCCTGAAACGTCACAGATGACCTTGTGAATCCTTCGTCTCTTCAGAAGTAACCCTGTCCTATATTAGACTGCTTTATCCAGTCCCCCAATGGCCTCCTGTATATAAAGCAGTCTGTAAGGACTATGTACTCAATTCCCAAAAGAAAAGGTTTAAAATTTTCCATATTAAGATATTTCAGATACTTCTTTAACATTTTACTAGTTACGTTCCTCAAGTCAGCAAAATGTCTATTGTAAGCTATGCCTGCTGAACAAGGACACTCGATGCCTCTTACATTCTTTTCATTATCTTGTACAACCCTCACACAGCTAATACTACTCGATGAGCTAAGGGAGGCAGCACTTACTATCAGGGGAGGAGAAGAAATTTGGGTAAAAGGATAGAGACAGTCATCAGGGACCAGAGCCATTGAACTGAGACCAAGGAAAAAGGCAAGCCAATATCAGCTGTCAGGTGAAAAGCAAAGAGGAGAGACATTCCTAAAATGCCCTAACACCAGCTTTGACCAGCCGATTTTTAATTTTAATAACTATTTTTTCTGATTTCTAATATACAAAGATTTTCAGAGAATCTCTCTTCTCTTTGAAGGCAATTCTACAGTCTCAACAGGTTTGATTCAATACTTGGTATTTATGAAGCACATTTCATCTAAAGTTCTGAGGATTTTACATTTAATCATGAATTAATCTTGACAATCAGATGAGCCTTTTACAGATGGGGAAGCTGAGACATACAGATGTGAAGTGACTTGCCACATTCAACTTACGGCAGAGCCACGAACAGAGCCCATCTCCTGGTACTAAGGTTTGTGATCTAACCTTAAGGCTATTTAACTTCTCTAGTCTTTCTGAATAAACAGCCTATTTTTTTTCCTTTGCTAAGTTTCTTCCTATTTATACCCCCTTTGATCATTTACACGGTTCCTTCCCTTATTAGTATTTCAACCCTTATGATTCAATCTTCTTCAGAAAGGTGACTTACAGTTTTACTCAAAGTTTTATAATTCAGGGAAGCTGGACAGCCTTGCTTTAAAACTTCAGCAAAAGTTATTGCCATCTATCTCATCAGAGGAAAATATCTTGAGTCAAAGATATATGTTTGCTTGTGTGAAAGAGAGAGATTTTGCTTGCCAACTGCTGGAGAGCCAGAGTTTAGACTATTCTGAAAAGGAGCCTAAGAGGCCATAGTCCAGGAAGCAAGCTGTACTTGAGAACTGCCCTGTGATGAAGTAAGAAAACCTCTTGAGTTACTGTGGTTCTTCTTTTCTGTTCCTGTTCTTGGGTGATGGTATTCTGGTGATGGGACACAGGGGTGTGATAACTATAGGTACCACTAGGGGGGGAAGAGGCTTTAGTTTGACCTTACCTGGACCCCCTGGGGGTGACAGGTTGTGGCCGGTTTAGACCAGGGGCAGGGCAGCTGGATAGAGAGGAGAACAAAGGGGAGAGAGGGGAAGAAGGAACATGGAGGTCGGAGGGGCAGGATCTCCGGGGCTTGTCCTGGGGGTTTACTATCTGCCCTCCTAGGTGATCTCAGAGCCAACTGTCCTAGCTGCTGTGCTAAGTGGATTGCTAATAAACCCTCTGACTGCTACACTGGCTGAGTGTCACTGCTGATTGGGACGGCTGGGACCCTCGTAGGGGGAGGAATCCCCCCCCCCAAGGGAGACCAGACAGAGCAAGGGTCGGACTCTCTGGGCCTGGATTTGGGAAGCTGGCTACAGGTAGCATGGAGACCCTGGTGAATGGGAGAAAGCTCAACCGTAGCAGAATCCCTGGTGGGCTGTGAACAGAGGGGATCCAAGAGGCTTTTCTGGGTTCTCCATGACATGACCAGACTGATAAATTAAAGACTTGATCAGCTGATCTGGTCACAACATCCAAAATGAAACCAGAGCTGAGAAGGAAATAAAAAGAACCTGCCAAACACCTGCCCGTCCATAATCCATTGTTTTTTTTTTTTTTTTTTTTTTTTGTCTGCCAGCAACCATCAATAGCCAGACATTCCTGGACAGAATTTAAGACATGCTAAGTGGATAACAAACACTGATAACTACCAAAGGGGCAGCTGTGTTAGTCTAGTTCAGTAAAACAAACAAGGAGTCTTGTGCCACTTAAAGACTAAAAAGAAATTATTTATTACATGAGCTTTTGTGGGAGAAAATCCCACTTCGTCAGACGCTTTGAAGATGGGGGAGCTTTATTTCCTCCCATTCTATAAGTTCCCCCATCTTCAAAGCATCTGATGAAGTGGGATTTTCTCCAACAAAAGCTCATAGGATAAATAAATTTGTTAGTCTTTAAGTGCTGCAGGACTCCTTGCTTGTTTTACTGACAACCATGAAGCATAAACTCAGTAATACCCTCTCTGCTGAGAATGAGGGAGAGATATCAGAAGATGTCTGAAACATTGTAATAGGCTGTGTGCCAAAGCCACATGCCAGCAGACAGGATATGAGAGCCAAGCTTTGTATGCCAATTTCTCAGTAACCAACCAAGATGGTATCTTAGATCTTTGAAATTCATCATTCCATATTTTAGTCAAAACACGCACACACATCAGCTCTCTGCACATCATTCATTGTTACCTTTTGGATGATTGGCTTCTGCACTGAAGATCCTTCTGCAGCAACGTGACAACTGGTTATCAGTTGAAGCGTCTGTCTGGCTTATAGTCTGTGATGATTTCTAATTGGTTCTGAAAAGCATTTCTTATCTCCATATTTGTAAAATACATGGTTGCATAATCTGTTACCTCTGGAGATGCTTACTTCTGAACTGGTGGCTTACTGTAGGGCCTAGGAGTTTATATTGCTGGTACTGCAGGAGCTGGCAATGAGATTTTTCCAGTCCTCAGGTCTGCTCTTGATTGTTACTTTTTGTCTCTGTTCTTGTATTTAACAAATGACATAAAAGCCCATATAGTTTTAGAATCCATAGATTCATGGACTTCTCTTAGTTTAAAAGTAAGTGACTATTTAATTTATGTTGGAGATTTATTTTGTCAGTGTAAGGCTATCCAAGATCTGTAGGTTTAAAGATAGGTAAGAGGCATCCTCAGCAAGAAATCTAATCAATTTATGACACATACGTATATTCATTTCATGTTCTCCAGCTGCCCTGCAGGCCTCCTGCCAATTCTTATGGTTATACAATGACATTTTCCTAATTAAAACAATGTTTCTCTCCTTTTTTGTTGTTTGAGGTTCTATCAGGTGTGATTTTGACCCAAGCCATGTATCTGCTGCACTCAAAATGAGTGTTATACTTGATTTAAAAAAAAAAAAAAAAAAAACTTTGCCTTATCAATACTATTTTTTTTCCGTCCACTTTCAGTACTATTTTCCTTAAGGGCAACTGCCAGCATGACAAGTCTGTTTTTTAATAAATTTTTTTATTGATTTCTGATGACCCTATTGCAAGCAATACAGTGCACTGAAAACAAAAACATGACAGAAGTGCAAATACAGATAAATGCCCAAATACAGGGGCCCAATCCTGCATGTGCTTCTCATACCCAACTTGCATGCTAGGACTGGCACTCATCAGACACTTTAGCTTATACAGGCGATGGAATCCCAGCAGCTCAGAACTAGTATAACAGAAATCTTAAATTCCAAAGGGGCAGCCATGTTAATCTAATCCTCCCATTCTGAAAATTCACTTCAAAGTGTCTGAGGAAGTGGGATTTTCTCCCACAAAAGCTCATGCAATAAATAAATCTGTTAGTCTTTAAGTGCCACAGGACTCCCGGAATCTTTTACTGGACCGGCTTCTGTTGGTGAGAGGGACAAACATTATTCCACAATAGCTATTGTGACAAAGTCAGGATGGATAACTGTAAAAGAGGGGTCTTATTAGGTTCCATGACTTGGGCCCTTCATTTTAATGAGGGACACCTGAGCCCAATTAAGGGCTTCCTGAGACCTTTAAAAAAAACCCTTTAGTGAGAGATGACCTCGTGGGGTCCCTTCCAACCCTATGATTCTATGAGGAGCAGTGGTAAGTTGCTGGATGGCTAGTGGCAGCAGAGATAGGCTTTTCCTGGTGAGTGAGAGGCTGATCTCTTCTCTACAAGGAAACAGCCAAACTGAATACCTATTTAGAAAAAAGTCTGGCTCCCCAGAGGTGATAAGAGAACACATGGAAAGGTGGCAGGAAAAGGTAGCCTCCTTTATTTGGTTTGTGAATTTTATTTTGTTAGGTAAAGGACCTTACCAAGACCTACTGTGGAATTACTGGAAATACTGATGGCTACCCACAGAGCAGGCAGACAAACACCTGTCCAGAGTGGGACAGATTTAATCCAGATCCCACCACTGCCAGGGGGGAAAGTGTTTCACCTTGGGAGATGGAAGAGGTGGGTTGCCACACTAGATCCATGCAGAGCCATCTGATGTAAAATTCTGGACTTAGGATTTTGCATCTTGAGCCGCCCATCTTTAGGTACAAAGCCAGTGACTTGATAATTGTTGCCATTATGGAAATAAGCTATAAATATGACTTTAGTCCTGGGGTCAGCAACCTTTACTGACCCCTGTGCCAGCCCCTCCTCCCTGAACCTCAGTTAGTGCTGGTAGCCCCCTCTGCCGAAAGAAAATTCGGTGGCTCCCACAGCTGACGTGGTGGTGGAGGTGGGTTCCAGGCATGCTGCAGAAGGAAGCTGCCCTGAGCAACTACTCTGTGCAGCGTGCCCAGGGATGAGTCCCCAGGCACACCCTGGAAAGAAGTCACCCAGAGCAGCTCCCCTCTACAGCATAACTGGGGCAGGGGCAGGGTTACCAGATACCAAAGCATGGAATGGAGAACAGGGAAGTACGAAAAGGAGGACACATGGAGAAAATGTAATATTAATGTAATATTCCCTCATTAATGTAATATTCTTCTGTTTTGAGGGGGCCCTGGAACACTTCCCACTAAAAGTAGGGTGTTCCAGGGTGTTTCAGCATACTTTAACCCCTATAAGGAAAAAGCCAGACAAATCATGCATTTTAAAATGCCTTCCAGATGGAGGACGTGGAAGTAAAAAGGAGGACATGTCTTCCTTTTGCCTGACATCTGGTAACCCTAGGCAGGGGTCCCCAGGCATGCCATGGAAAGAAGCCATTGCAGGTTCAAGCAGCTTCTTTCCATGGCATACCTAGGACCCATGGGGTATCTGGGGCACTGCCATTTGCTTTTCTGGGGCAGGAGTGGCACTTTCAGGAGAGGGTGCTGCATGCCACTCTAAATCATTTCGTGTGCTACTGTTGGCACATGCACTGGGGTTGCTGACCCCCGCTTTAGTCTGTATGTGAGAAGGTTCAGTTTTCAGGGAAACCGCATGGGTGAGAAGCAACTGCAGTGTCATCAAACTGAACGCCTATTTTCTTTTATCAAAGAAATTTTGAGGAAAGAGTAATTTATGAGCACTTTAAACAAGCATTTGATGGTGTTTCATTGAAGGAGGAGAGACTTGCTGACTTGAGATATCTGAAAAAGATCAAGACAAATGATATTAATAAGAGATTTTTCTTTTGAATGCACAGCCTGACTGGAGTGTGCACCCTTTATGGGTGAATAGGAAAGGAACCGTGTCATGTTGGCATTGTCATAAACTTTAGAACTGCCTATAGGGGAGCCAAGAACTGGTAGTCAGTGCTGGCCATAGATCAAATGGTAACCCAGCCAAGGAGCATCTTTTATGCCCCTTTTCTTTGTTTATTAGACTTCTGCTGAATATCTTATTTTGTATTGCACTTGTAGCCCATTTCATGACCTTGATGCACAATTGACATGCATGATTCATCCCTGTCATATTAGACATAGAAGGAGGTGGGTGAGGTTCTGTGGCGTGCATTGGTCTGACTAGATGAGCATATTGGTCCCTTCTGACCAGAGGCGGCTTTTGGGGTAAGCAAAGCTGGTGGCCACTTAAGGCCCTGAGCAGTAAGGAGGCTCGTAGTGGTTGCCTGCTTCACCTACCCTGGCACTCGCAGGATGGTGGGAGAGCTGGGGGCCGCAGCCCACCAGGGCCAGAGGCTGTGCCACCTGCCTGCCCACCTGGCCTCTCTGCAGCGGGGGTAGAGCAGCACTCCCCACTTACTCACAGCCGGCTGCACCTCCTCTGGGGGAGGGAGGAGAGCGTCCAGTGCTCTGGCTTGCCGGGAGTGAACCCTCCCTCTCCGGAGCAGCCCACTCTGAAGAGTTTGGGCTGTTTCGCCCCTGGCCATACCAGGCATGATCCAGGGCCTGGGGGTGAGGCAGCCTCTATTCAGGCAGACAGGTGGCGAAGCTGTCGGCTCTGGGTGGTCTGTGGTCCCCCCACTCCCCCCCCGGGACTGTGGGGGGTGGTTAGGGCTGCAGGGGGTACTGTGGCCCCAGTGAGGGCAGCAGTGGGGGCCTATTGGGGGCCCCATAAAGGGCCTTTGCCAAGGGCCCCAGTTGCCTAAGACCGCCTCTGCTTCTAACCTTAGTCTGTGAGTCTGTAATAAATTTGCACATTAGGATCTGTAAAGCTGTATCTATTCATGCTATCATAAGCAAATGAAATTACATTGTTTCCTCTAAGCTTATAGAAACTTTTAATTTTGGAAAAACTGAAATGTACTAAAATCAAGAAATTGAAATGTGTATTAACATTGGTTGGACCAATATTAAATAGGATTGTGGTATATATCTGTGAGGGCATTTTAGGAGAGGTTTGAGAAAAGGCACTGCTCAGAAAATCTGGAAGCTTCCATAAGATTCTACAAAGGTCCAGAACGTTCTAGGAGATTAGTGAAAAAAAAATCCACATAAAGAATACCAGAAACATTTTACTTCAAGCTTTCTATTTTTCCCTTTCATCACTAATAAAACAGCATCCCGAGCTTAGAAACCTACCCCCATCCTAGGTGGTTGCCAGCCCTAAATCTAACTCTGATGATGGTAGGAAAGATGAATAGGGAACCATTGCCACCACATGCCATCTTTAGGCCTCTTTCTTGGACTGGGTCCCTACATCTTTCTCTGTACTCATGATACCCAGATTACAAGGATCACATGAACTGCTATTTTGTTTTCTCTGTAAACATTTCCTGAGAGAACAATCATGAGGAAAAATGAAGCACATCATGTGGGAAATTATTCTCTTCCTCTCAGTAGTAGGGTTGCTTCCTATGCTCCATTCTCTGAAAAAGCCCGGTGTCCCACTGTCACTCTCATTCCTAGCCCGTTGTACCCTTTGTCACAGACACTGATCCCCACGGGTGTTTGTTTTAGCTCCACAAATAGCTAAATGCCTCTATGTGCCTGATATTGAAATCTGCTATACTCTTCTAAAACTGCATCCTGATAATCACTGAGATTCCTGCTGCCATTGTAGAGCTAGGCACCTTCTACCACATAGTGCTCCTGCCCTCTTGGGGAGAAGGAAGCGGATTAAGCTGCAACTACTATAAGGCTATGTTCACACGTAAACTGTTATTTCAAAATAAGTTATTTCAAAATAACTCACTTATTTCAAAATAAGTTAATTCGAATAAGAAAATGTTAATTCGAATTAAGGGAAAGCCTGCTATCAAAATGGCTGTTATTTCAAAATGGTTATTTTGAAATAAGGCCGTTCGGACATGTTGTTTCGAAACAGTTGTTTCAAAACAATGGTGTTGTTTCGAAAAAACATGTCCGAACGCCGTTGTTTTGAAACAGCCATTTTGAAAAAACGGCTATTTCAATTTCAAGTGAGGTTTTACTGTTTCGAAATAGTGGCCGTTATTTCGAAACAATGGGTCCCGTTGTTTCGAAATAATGGAACATCATGTAGACATAAGAAATTTTATTTCGAAACAACGGCTGTTGTTTCGAAATAAAACTCTCGTCTGAACACAGCCTAAAAGAATAACAAAAGAATATCCTGGACTCAGATGACAAGTTCCAAAGGGGTAGCTGTATCAGTCTAGTTCTGCAAAACAAACAAGGAGTCTAGTGGCACTCACAAATTTATTTATTTGTTAGACTAAGACATTTATTTATCACATGAGCTTTGATTTGCAACCTGATCCTATGACTTACACGTCCCTGCATTTATTTTCCTCCCATCTGTAAGCATCTGACAAAATGGGATTTTCTCTCATGAAAGTTCATGCAATAAATACATCTATTAGTCTTTAGAAGTGCCACAGGACTCCTTGTTTTCCTGCACACAAGATTCCATTGGTCTCTTAGGCTCCCTATGTTCAAGTTTGTGCTGCCACCAAGAGTCTCTCTTAGTTCTGGCCTTGTGTCTGCAGCTGTGGAAGTAACTACTGTCTACTCTACACTAACAATAATCTGGTTAAGGTCCGGGCCATCCATTGGCAGCACAAGTGGAGTGACTGCCCTCAGCCTCGTGGTTCCGCAGGCCCTGCGCTGTCCTGCTACCAGCAAGGAAACATGGGGCCCACACTGCTGTCCTCCCCCAGTTGCCATGCTACCTGCTTTCCCCCTACCTCCACTGCTTTCTGTGGCCAGCCAAAGATAAGGGGTGGGGTGGGAGCAATTAGCAAGGCCCCTGGGCTGCCCTCCAAATGCAGGGGGGGCCTCCCATAGGCCAACTGGCCCAGAGATCCCCCCCCCCCCCCCCCCCGGACAGCCTTGGTTAAGGTACGTGGTGTATTCGTAGGCTATCTCCAATCTGATTTTAGAACAATTTAAAATCAGGCTACCACTTCTAAAAAGGGGCCTAAAATAAGGGAGCAGGTCCTGGTAGTTAGCCTGATCGGTAATACCACCGGAACATGGATGTGTGAGAACATGCCTAGTAAAAAGTATTAAATGGGCCATTTTACACAAAACCAGTAGGGGGTGCTAGATGTTATCTGAATGCTGCTGTGAATTGGTGATGGGGATGTAACTGAAGGGGGTCCTCCCACTTCCTGGGCTGATGTCTCACTACATTTGCATGACAAATTATTGGATAAAAGTGACTCACTCTCTTTGTCTGCGGCACTTGCATATTCTTAGCGTAGAGCTAAGAGGATCACCGTAATTAGCAGAATCAGCGTAAGGATCCCCAGGACTACAATAATATACAACTGTCCTGAACCTTGAGAAGTGGTACCTGTCCATAAAAAAGTTAAGAGGTGATTTTTAGTGTAGTGAAGCTGCTGAGGTTTAGTTCTGTGTTGCACATTTTGCCTCACAGTGAAATACGTTTTCCATCAGTGGAGGAATATTCATACGCATAGTCTGACCAGCTCTCATTTCTAGCCTTCCAGGCTGAAAATCCAGACAGCAAATAAAAAGAACCACAAAGGTATTATCTTTAATATTGCAAAATTGTTAGAATAATCTCTAGATTTTGGAGTCCTGAATGCTTGATGATGGTAATACTACATACATTATAGAAGCCATCACCTGATCCTTATGAAGCAAGTGGTAAGCAGGTAGGGCCTGAGAGTGAATCTCCAACACAATTAGAGAGAAGCAAAAGGGAGTGCCAAGAAATGGTTTGGTACAAAGAAGATATTCTCATTACCCTTCTTTAGTGCATATACACAGCTCTGTCAATGTTCCTCAATCCTTCTTCTACTATTCTAGCCCTGAGCTCCCCACCACACGGAATTCTATTATTACAGTACCTTAGTCCAGGGGTCAGCAACCTTTCCTCCTTGACTATCAGACAGTGCCAGTGGCTCCCTCCCCAGAAATAAAAGTGGCAGCTGCTGAAAATTTGGTGGCAGTCATGTCTGGAGGTTGGAGGGCAGGGAGGGAGGGGCTTCCTTGGCATGCCGCTGAAAGGAGCCACTCACAGAAAGAAGCTGCCTGCAGTGGCTCCTCTTGGGGGTCCTCAGGCATGCTGAGGAAAGAAGCTACCCAGAGTAGTTCTTGTTGGCTGCACAGCATGCAGAGAAGCTGTTCCAGGCATAGTCTTTCCACACCATGCCTGGAACATGGGCATGGTAGGCACCCTCTGTGCCTCAGATGCCCCTGAAAGAAGCTGCCCAGAGTGGTTTCAGTGGCAGGAGGGCACTCCAGAGGGCGCCACATGCAGCTCTGAATGGGCTCTCGTGCCACTGTTGGCACATGTGCTGGGGGTTGTCTACCCCTGTTTTAGTAAGCAGGGGGATGTACCCGCTATTGTGGGGAACTTTTTTGGTTTATGCACCACCCTGGTGAAGATAGGTAGCAACAGGTTCTGAGTCCTTGCTCCCACTTCCTTTACCCATGGACTTGCCTGACCTCAAAGGCTCCCCCTTCCCACTCTCCTACATGGTGGGGTCCCTGTAACCCCAACAGGACTGGCTCCATAGTTCCTGGGGGCTTGACCCCCAATCTTGCTGTAGTCATTCTGGGCAGGGAGTAGGGTGTCCCCACTCCAGGATGCTGACTGTACTGGGCACTTCCCTGGCCCACCACTCACTGTATGCAATTTACAATAATACAATTTATTAAACAAACAGCAATCAAGAATCAAATTAAAATAAAGAAAAGCGGAGAAAGGTTCAAGGCAAAACACCCAACACGTCCCCTGGCACAGGGACATCACACACAGCGTCTCTGGGGTGTAGAAGACATTTTCAGTCTGTTGTCCACATTGCAAACCCTCTGCCCAGGCCTCACTGTAACTGGATGATCCAGGGGGCCAGATGCAGGCTCTGGCTGAGGCCACACATCCCCAGATTCCAGGGACAGGGCCCTTCTTCCCAGCATCCATCCCCCTTCACTGTTCCCCAGCTGCTCACCACACGCAGCTCTAGATGGCTGCTGCTCTTGTTCCCCATGGCTCTCTGGGGCACTCCTCTGCTCCTCCTGCTGTGGATCTGCACAGATCAGATCAGCACCTTGGACTCCTTTTCTGGCCTCCTGCACCCAGCTTCAGACCACTCTGGCTCTGGCTCTGGCTCCAGCTCTGCTCTGCTCAGCTTGACTTGGCTTTCTGCTGGTCCGGCTGCTGTGGGGCTGCTCTGCACAAATCAGCTCAGCCTGGCCCCCTTTCCTGGGCTCTCTGGCTCTCAGCTGCTGGCTGCTTAGTGCCTCCTCCTTAGCTCAGCCCCACACACTCTCTGGCTTGCCCAGGCATGTTCAACTTACAGTTTCAGCTCAAGGGAGGGGCAGCACTCTCCTGGTTCCCTCCTGGAACACTGGTCCCTCCCACTGGCCCTAGGGCTGTCTGTTTGAGTCCTGCTTCCAGGAGTGGCCAATCAAAGGCCCATTCAGTTTCAATAAGGAGCTATCAGTTGGTTACTCACCAACAACCGTCCTTCTTCGAGATGGGCTGCTCACATACATTCAGTTACAGCTGTCTACGTGCTGCAGCACACAGTAGCTCAGAAAGTCTTTAGCAATAGCCTGTCAGGGGCTATATAGGTGACCATGACCTTGACCCTCCAGTCCTATATATCTTTGCCAGCTCCGTTAGTGGGGACGGTGGGAGGGCCTGAATGTATGTGAGCAGCCCATCTTGAAGAAGGATGGTTACTGGTGAGTAGCCAACAATTCTCCTTCGAGCGCTCCTCACATCATTCAGTTACAGGTGACTGCTAGCTGTACCCAAGCATGGTGGTAGGAGTTACAGTCTACCCACACTGAGTACAGGTCCCAAAGCAACATCATCTCCATCCTGTTGGGCAATGGTGTAGTGCATCATGAAGGTATGTATCAACGACCACGTAGCAGCCCTGCAGATCTCTTGGATTGGGACCTTGGCAAGGAAGGCCGTGGAAGATGCCTGAGCTCTGGTAGAGTGGGCTCTCACAGTCTCTGGGAGAGGCGTGTTTGACCTTGTGTAGCAGTCTTTGATGCAGTTCACAATCCATTTGGAGATGCACTGAGAGGACACAGGGGAGCCTCTCATGTGTTTGGCGACCACCATGAACAACTGGGAGGTCTTGCAGAAAGATTGTGTGCTCTCAATATAAATTAGGAGCACTCTCCTCACATCCAAGGTGTGCCACCATCTCTGGTTTTCTGTAACCTGGGGGTCGGGATAGAAAACCAGCAGGCAAATATCTTGATTCATGTGGAAGGGACTGGCCACCTTAGGCAGGAAGGAAGGATGGTGGTGGAGGACCACCTTGTCTGGAAAGAATGTCATATATGGGGGTTCGAAGAAAAGGGCTTGCAACACTGAAACCCTTCTAGCTGAGGTGATTGCTACCAGGAAAGCCACCTTCCAGGATAACACCAACAGAGTAGCTGAGCCCAGAGGTTCATAGGGTGGCTCTGTCAAAGCCCATAGCACAATGTTCAGATCCCACTGAGGGTGGGCTTACAAGGGTGGGGAAAGAGCTTTTCCACCCCTTTCAGGAACCTGTGAGATATGGGGTGTGAAAAGACTGGGGCACCATCAACTTTTTGGTGGAAAGCCAAAATTGCTGCTAGATGGACTTGTACTGAGGACAGGGATAGGCCTTTTTCTCTTATGTCTAAGAGATAGTCCAGAGTTGTATGGACTGGTGCAGAGATAGGGTCTATTTCTTTGTCATGGCACCAAATGGAGAAGCTCTTCTACTTTGTGATGTAGGGGGATCTGGTGGAGGTTTTTCTGCTACCAACCAGGACCTTCTTAACCCTATCTGAGCAGCATCTCTCTTGCTCACTGAGCCAGAGATCATCCAGGCCGTCAAATTTAGGAGACCTGGGTTTGGGTGCCGAATGTGCCCTGAGTCCTGTGTTAGGAGATCTGCCCACTGAGGTAGGCGGAGCGGCATCCTTATGCACATGTCCTGCAGAAGCGGGAACCAGTGTTGTCTGGGCCAGTCTGGAGCTATCAGAATGATGTGTGCTCCATCTGCAAGAACCTTCAATAGCACTCTGTGGATCAGGGGAATTGGTGGGAAGGCATACATCAGGGCCCCCGACCAACTGACGAGGAAGGCATCACTGAGAGAGCCCTCCTTCTGACCCCAGAGGGAACCAGATTGAGGGCATTTGCGGGTTTGTTCTTTGGCAAACCGGTCCACCTGGGGGAGTTCCCATCTGTTTATCAGCAAGGAGAACACCTTGTGTTGGAGGGACCACTCGTGATTTGCTAGGGGTTTTCTGCTGAGTGAGTCTGCTAGGCTGTTGTCGACCCCGGGAGCTGACATTTCTCATGCGGGTCGTCCATTGGGAAAGCCTTGCAGCACCCTAAGCACAGCTTGAAACCAGACATCTTGAATTTTGCGCGAAGACAGGCACTTGCTTTTCGCAAGTTTACGCTGATCTGAAACCGACGTTTATGGGGGGAAATGGAACTGGAAGGGTCAGGGTCATGGTCACCTATGTAGCCACAGTTGCAGCATGGAAATAGTGTAGTAGCTAGCACCTCTGCTTAAGATGCAGAAGGTCGTGGGTTCAAGACCCAGGGGTTGGACTCGATGATCTCATGAGGTCCCTTCCAACCCTATGGTTCTGTTCTATTCTATGAATGATAATGCCCCCTATCTAGGATGCTGTCAGGCAAGCCATCTGGGTAAAGGAGAGAAAAGGATACAAGATCATGAGATGGGCTCAAGGGTGGCTGAGGAAACCATGAGGCACTAGCTGCAGCGTATAGAGTTGACCCAAGCAGGGTGGACCTACGGCATGCTAATTAATGACTGGGTAGCACCAAAGTGTGCGTTTTCAGCTGAGCTGGCACCATGACTGGGCCCTCATAGGAGAGAGGTTCTGGAAAAATATTGACCACAAGGTGGCCTGAGGCAATGTTAACGGGATGGGTCTATTAGGGCCCAAAAGGTGCTAGAGTGTGGGGGGAGGGCCCCGCCGGTCTGAGCTTGTTGGGGTCTGCCTCTCGAAGTTCTCACTCATCATGAGGAGGAAGGGAGACGGATGGAAGAGAATGCTTACTACTCTCTAGTCAGCCCCTTGGTGACCGAAGAATCAGAGGGACGTAAAGGCCTCAGACTCAGTACCTAAGGTGCTTGCCCGAGGGATGACTCTACCACTATGCCATGCCAGGGCTGCCGAGGAGGAAAACTCTTCAATACATGGATATTGAAGGACTCCGCTGCCAAGAAAGGGTCCTTCTTAAGCCAGAGAATGGGACCGCAACAAGGTGGCAGCTGCCGTATCTGAACGGCATCCCGGGATCAGAGAACCCAATGAAGTTTTCTCCCCGGAGGGAGCCAGAGGGCGAATAAAAAGGGGTCCATCCCAAACTGTTATATGTTGTATAGAATGGGTTCTCTGTATAACACACCATCAGGATGGCAGTGGGTTTTAACAGGTCCTTGAAAAAAGAAAGAAGGGACCGCAGACTTGCCAGGTGCCGCTAACGCACATGGGGAGAAACCGCAGTAGCACAACGGGCTACGCACGGCGTAGTGGGACAATCCCATGGGGAGGCAGGGTGGAAGCAGAGGGAGGGGGTTGAGTCCTGCCAGGGAATAAAAGTGTAGGGCACAAAATTATGCAAGTGCCCAGAAGTAGGGGACCTGCTGTCTGATGTAGATACCTGTCCAGAAGGCAGTGGCTGCCGAGGCAGGAACTATATGCGGGAGGGCACTCAGAGGGATAGAATTTCCACCGTTTCCCAACATGTGGTACACAACAAGGTGTTCCCCCTCAGGGTTTTAGAAGGGTGCACCAGCCGTGCTTTGGTGAGGTCAGGGAAGCATGGGCCCCATCGGAGAGGGTAGACCAAGGTGAGAGTTCCTGAGGTGGGCTCCTGTTCCCACTACATGACCAGGGGTAGTGACGAGGAACTGTGCGAGGGTGGGAAAATGGGGACTGAGCCATACCTAGGGCCCATGCTGGGGTAAAAGCCGCTTCCCAATGAAATAGCTATCCAGGTAGCTGAATTTCTGCACAGATGTGTCCCCTTAGTGTGCAGGAGAAAATCCTGTCGACAGGGGTTGAGGTCACACCGCAGAAGACAGTGGTGTGACCAGGGGCATCCCCTCCCCTTCCCCGACCCAGAATGAGGGGGCCTACCTGGGACACGTGTCATGGCCACAGGCACAGGCCTGTTGCGAGTAGGCTTCGGATGTGCGCGTCTCGGAGCCCGCCACAGCTGGCTACAACAGGACGCTCTTCCATCCTTCGACGAGGGGTTAGGGTGGGGAACGCGGTGGGGAGTATTTGGGAATCAAGGCTGTTAGGGATAGGAGAGGGGTGATTTCCATCCTCAGGGAAGTCGCTGCTTAGGGGGTGAGAGGTAGGAGGTAGTAGCTACGGTATAGGGGCACCGGCACTGTAGGCGGGCGTCGTATTGTCAGCCCCCGGCGTCCTGATCCAATTCTTGCTCCTGCGATTGGAGAAGGGGGAGAATGAGGAAGGACCGGGATGAATCCCACCGGCCCTATGTGGGGGGGGGGTTAGCCATCTGTGGCAGTGATGCCCTGGGACCCCCTGCACCCTAAGGGTAAAGAGGGTGGCAGAGGTCAGAGGGGGCCCTCCTTGGGGGGGGGAAGGCCCTCTTCCCCCCATGAGTGAGGCGGGAAGGAAAGAAAGGGGGTTGCCCTGGCCAGGGAGTTGGGGAGCTAAGTTGGGGGGGGGTCCGGGAGGGAGGAGGCTGAAATATTTGGCCTCTCCCCGAGGATCCCTGGCTGTGCCCACCACAGAGAGGGTTTCAGGGGGAAACAGAATGCTCCCCTCAAAGGGCAGGTCAAGGACCACCTGCTGTGCGTTAACACCGCACTCTAGCCTCCCTGAGCCATGCTACCTTGTGGAGGGTAACTGCTGAGGCCATGGTGCGGGCAGTGGTGTCCACTGCATTGCAGGCTGAAAGAAGTAGGTCTTGAGAGATTATGTTGCCTTCCTCCAGGAAGGCATCATACTCATCCCTGGCCTCGGGCAGAAGCATATTTCTAAATCTCCCAAGTGACTCCCAGACATCCAGCAAGTACCTGCTAGTTATGGCCTGGTTGTTTGCCACTCGCAATTGAAAGGCTGATGAAGAATACACCTTATGGCCTAACAGATCCAGCTCCCTCATATCCCTGTATGGGGGGAGGGGGTCCCTGGGGGGGGGTCTCCGGCCCCCCCTTGCCATCTGGACCACGTCCCTAGGGGGAACTGGGTGGCCAGCGAGTGAGGGGTAGTCCAATTCAAGTACCCGATACTTCATGCTCACCGTATCCAAGACCTGGGGGATGGAGTTACACTAAAATCAGAAGGAACATTACTGAAAGCAATGGAACTTTTCTGTTTTTACACCATTGTAACTGAGATTGGATTCTGACCCACTCTATCTTTCAGCTGTCCAGCTCACTTAAACTCACACTGAGAGGATTGGTCTGTCTTTTGTTGTGATAAAAAATAGACATAAACCTCACAATGGAAAAACATCCGGTATGCTCTCTTAGCATTTTTCTGTGGTTAGCATTGCCTCTAAAAATACTTTAAATGCGTCTGTTGTTTTCCGTTCATTCGTGAAGTGTTTATTGGTGTCATTTGGAACATGTTTTATGCTATCAGTAAAGGATGAAAATTAAAAGGCACATTGTGAATAAAGGGGTACAATTCCACTGGCTTCACTGGTTACACAAGGGATTAATTTGATCCCTGGATTGCTTAACCCCTTAATTACTCTCTAGTACTTTTCTTTCAGTGTTTCAATGTCATTTTTATTACTCTCATTCTTCTTCCTCAGCTTTCATTTTCCACACATAAGATTTAAAATGATCATCCCTAATACTAATTTTTAAAAATGTATTTACTTTCAGAGCTGTTATTTTTAAAAATTGGAAAAAATCATACTATATTTTAATATAATGGTACCTCAAAATAAATGTCTGGTAAAAATTTATTAGAAGTTAGTAAACCTTGAATCAAAATTTTCAGCAATTTTTGTTGAGTGTTTATCACTACCACAACAAGAATATTTCTAAAATGCTTCTAAATTTTGAAAGTTTTAAAACCTTTGCTTGTGAATGAACTGGCTAAAACATTAATTTTAAAAGCATTTTAGAAAAACCTCAATAAATGGAAACTTTTCACTAAAAATGTCATTTATAATAAAGATATGTGTAACCCCCCCTATTAAATATAATTTATTTTTAAAATGCTTTGCATTTTTAAAGTTTTTAGTATAGCTAGGCTTACTTTCTCTTTTTTTTCCTAACTAACAAAAACAATATACAGCTATAAAGGTGGGATTTTTAAACATTCAGTGAACTTCACCCACTGAAATCGGTTTGCCCATTGGTAAAGATCCCTTGAGTTTAGTGCAAAAAAACTAGATCAGTGCTGCAAATGCTTGAAAATTCCAGTCAAAATGGTTTTATTCCTTAAAGTTATTTATGTATTGTTTGGTGAGAGAGTGAAGTTTCTTTGTCTAGACTTCCTGCATTTTCTGAAAATATGTATTATTGTATGCAATGTATTGTTATGTTTATGAATAAGTACATACATTTTCAACAGTAGTCCTATAGCGTTCTGTGAATAAATGTATTCGCTAATGCGCAGCGAGAATGTAATGATTGTTCTGATAGATGTTGCCACAAAACAAAGTTTTCTGTATTCTACCATTACATTTCCTAGACCACAGTCCTGAAACTGCACCTTAGACACTTGCTTAACTTTGTCATTTGGAACATTATGATCAGACACTTGACTCCCATTTAAGCCAAATGGGAGTTAGGCTCCTAAGCAGATTCGGCACCTATCTACACCTGTTCTCAAATTTTCCAGTTACATGTGGGTTATTACAGATTTCGTGAAACAAAGCAAGGATGAAGGTAATGAAATGAAGATAACTGTCCATGAAAAAAAATGTATTGCATCTGATACATTTATGAACAGGTAGGGCTGGACATACTTCAGGAAAAGACAAAAAGATTTTGAGTATAGCTGGCCATAAAATTAGTCCCCCCCATAGAAAAAGCTATATGAAAATTTTTCTTTTACTTTAATTTGGTTTAAACTTAATTTTTCATTTTCATTAAAAATCCAAGAATCCGAAAACAGAAAATTTGGTGGAAAAATGGCAATCCCATCAAAACAAACAAACCACCCCTCCTCCCCCCACAAACAATCACCTAACCAGACACTTTCTGCAAAATCTTTCCATTTGTACCTAGTGAAAAATTTTTGACCAAGCTTAGTTTTCATTTTAAGTTCTCTCAATAAAGGTCTGATCCAGGGGTGGGCAACCCCTGGCACATGTGCTGACAGTGGTATGAGACCCCATTTGGAGCAGCATATGGCACCCTCTGCAATGCCAGAGAAATTGTGGCTTCTGCCACTGAAAACCACTCTGGGCAGCTTCTTTCAGGGGCATCTGGGGCGTGAAGGATCCCTGCCAAGCCCATGTTCCAGGCAAGGTGTAGAAACTAGATGTCTGGAACAGCTTCTCTCCATGCCATGCAGCTGCCAAGGAGCCACTCCGGGTCGCTTCTTTCCTCAGCATGCCTCTAGACCCCTTAAGAGGAGCTGCTCTAGGCAGCTTCTTTCCATGGCATCCATGTGGACCCCTGTCCCCAGGCATGTTGCTAAAAGGAGCCACTGCAGGCAGCTTCTTTCTGTGAGTGGCTCCTTTCAGAGCAAAATTGAGATGCAACCAAAATTGAGATGTAGACTCATTTAATCAAGGGAAAATTGATAAAAATTGAATAGTGAAGATATTGCACAGTGCCTCTTGTTTTAGTGATGTTTTTCTATAAATCCCTTTCAGCAGTATGCCAGGAAAGTGCCTTCCTCCCTGCTTCTCAACCTCCAGCTGTAGCTGCCACCAAATTTTCAGGCAGTCCCCTCTTTTATTTCTGTGGAGAAGTTCATTGGCACTGGCTGACATTTGAGGAGGAGGAGCCAGCACAGGGGTTGGCAAAGGTTGCTGACCCCTGGCTCTGATCCAACAATTTCTGATTTCAGTCACTGGGAGCTTTGGATGCTCAGAATCCCTCAGGATTGAGCACCAGAATGGCTAATAGGTGATGCTATATGAAATCAGTTGAAAAAGCCAGTGGCTAAGTCTACATTAGAGGGCTCAGGTAAGTCAGCTTTAATAAGGTCGACTTAGAGGGTATGTCCACACAGGCTTCTTATTTTGAAACAACAGAGGTTGTGTTGCAATAAGAAGCGGCATGTCCACATGACGCACTGTGATTTCAAAACAACAAGACCCATTAACGGCCGTTATTTCGAAACCGTTAAACCTTACATCTAATCAAAATAGCCGTTGTTTCGAAACAACCGTTCTGACACGTTGTTTCGAAACAACACCTTTGTTTCGATACAGCTGTTTCAGAACAAAATGTCCGAACGGCCTTGTTTCAAAATAACCATTTCAAAACAATGGCTATTTCGAAAGCAGGCTTTCCCTTAATTCGAATTAACAAACTGTTAATTCAAATTAACTTATTTTGAAATAAGGACTTTATTTTGAAATAACTCATTTCGAAATGAGTTATTTCAAAATAATGATGTATGCGTGGACATAGCCAGAGAGTCCCCATTTGTTTAAGTTGACTTTATAAAGTTGACTTAAGTCAGGAGGCCCATTTAAAGTCAATAAATTTGACTTTAAATGGGTCCCCTGGCTTAAGTCGACTTTATAAATCAACTTAAGTGACTCTCCTGTCTTAAGTCAACTTTAATGGCCACATTTTGTTAAGTTATCGTAATAAGTTGACTTAATCCTTAAGCAAGTGCTCAAGTTGAATGAATGAATTCCAAATGTGGCCCTGAAGTTGCTTAAATTGACTTAAGCCAGGTTAAGTCAACTTAAGTCTCCAGTGCATAGACATACACAATATGGCAATTGTGCTTGATTGCAGTGATTCGTTGCTTTTACAATTACTTTCAGATACTTCAACTAGCAAATAAAGAGTATTCAGTATCCCCTCCACAAGCAATTCTGAATGCCAATCTAATAAATAATCCTGATTTTTAAAAAATGGTTAAAACCATCCCTCCCCCCTTTTTTATGGTAAATGTCTTCTACCCAATCAAAATCATTCTAGGAAACTGGAAGGATTCAGTTTTATTCATGTTTTAAGAGTAGAAGGATCATGGGTGGTCTTCTAATCTCTCTAACCCAATATGCTAATTTCACCTAGCTAAAAGTTTGTCTGAATTATTAATTAACAGAAATGGGATCTGAGCAGATCATAGAAATATAGGTCTGGAAGGGACCTTGAGACATCTTCCAGAGTAGCCACATGTATTGAAGCAGGATGAAATAAACCTGAACCATCCCTGACAGATGTTTGTCCAATTTATTCCTAGGAATTTAGAAAGATGGACTTTCCTATTTCCTGAGGTACTTTAATACCTGAAGGGGTAGCCTCTGTTGTATTGTCAGATTTCCACTGCACTTTCACCTCAGCATACGTTGTCTTCTCTCCTATAACAAGACACACAAAAAAATGCTGTCAATCTTTTATTAAATTTTGGATTACCAAAGCCCAGGACTGCAAGTTGTTGAACTTTCAAAGTCCCCATTGACAAGTCTCCAGTACGTTGCAGTGTCAGACCTTTAGTGAGAAAATAAAACACAAGAATAGATTTCATTCTTCATTGAAAGGACATATCTGCCTCCTCCATAAGAAGCTAGGATGATAACACTACTAAAGGATAGTATCAGGTTTAATGATAGAATCCAGGCTATCTCACTATACAGTTTTCAGGCAATGGGAAGAAGTTACTGATGTATTTGATGTAAGGCAGACTTAGAAGCTGTGCCTAACAGCTTCTATGGCGGGCAACTAATCTGCATGGGTTTTGTATTTGCATGAGCACAAAGAATATATTAGCATAGTCTCACTATGGGTGCAGGGTAATATGGGTAATTGTATTTGGGTTGATTTCATGACAAATCTGTCAATATCTGTTATTCTACTGAAAAGAAACATGCAATACGGTCTTTTGTAAGATTCTATTCTTTTGATTTTTCAAACTCTGTTTACACAGATAACCACTGAAGGGATGAATATTATCCCTTGAACTGGCCACGGATGGGACCTTAAGGTACATGGTCAAAGGGTGTAAGAATTAAAGTATGTAGCAACACGAGGGAGTTAGGACTACTGAGTTCAGTCAAGAAGGGTCTAGAAGAAGACACTTCATGCTAGTACAATGAAGACATAAAGCCAAAGGTGGTGCAATGAGTAGCACCTGGCATGCTGGGCCAAAGGTCCTTAGGTTAAGCGCATGAAGTACAAACTTCCAGCGGTGTATAGTGTAAGAACCCGGAGGATTACCGCTGCAAGGGCACTTCAGATCACTAGCACCTGTAAGGTGGCATGATGGCCTTAGGTGGTGCTATTGGCTTGGTACCTATAAGTACCTTGCTAAGCGTGAGGACTCATAGACAGAGCCGGCCTATTGGGCCTTACATTCACTTCAGGATTCCAGCACCAAGAAGACTGCCCGGAGGACAAGGGATGTGTGAAGGATGGGAGAACAGAGGGCGGGAAACAAATGCAGTGCCATAGCTTGGCCACTTAGTCAAGGTGGTCAGAGGGCTCGTGGAGTTCGAATATATTATGAATAAGATTTCACGTGCCTAGGGCACCACCAGAAATAATATTGTCTCAACTACGCTGCATCTACATGTGTGCCAGAGATAAGGACATGTTAAGGCAGAACTACCCCAAATGATATGGGTTACAGGAGGAAGGAGAGGTCTTTGCCCGACCACCTGGGAAGCGAAGCTACTCTCAGAGTGTCAACTGCAGTACTGAAGGAGTACCCTGGGTTTTAGGGAAACCAATCAAGGTAGATTACCTCCATCCTGGGAAATGTTCCAGGTGGCATTCCCCAAGGACGATACAGGCCTCTGAATTTTTAAGCACATAAGAAAATGAGTTTTCTCTTACATCTCTTCCTTCTCTCTATGTTTGTTTGTTTGTTTATTTATTTGGTCCCTTAAGAGAGTGAGGGAAGCAAAACAGCCTTGGTAATTGCCATTATCAATTATCACGTGGACATAACCCAATGGTTTTTGGGCCTCAGGTCCCCAAACAAGGTGTAGCGAATTGCCAGACAACCAGGGAGCAGTGCCCCAGGCCAAGATACAAACGATTGATGAAGCGAGGTGGGCTAGGGTGAGACATGTACTAACACCCCGGTAGGGGAACCTCCATGTGTGGAACACAGTATTGTGCATGAAGCTTGTTAGCGGACTAATGCTGCAGTAGCTGGATGTTAGAGCGGGAAGCCCAAAATGGGTTTTTCCCCACTGCTGTTTGCCTGCTTGGGAGAGAGACATTGCCTCCTCCCCCCCTGAGCTCCTTGATCTGGTAGAGTCCAGATCAGGTGAACTTAAGTTGTTGCTTCAGGGGTGAAGGGGAGCAGATATGAAGAGGTTTTCACCACCGCTTCTTTGGTAGGGTGGGCCTAAGATAAGGACTCCCATAACAGGACGTCCTGATAATAACTGAGAGTGCCCGAAGAAGGAGAGAAGGCTGTTATATAGCATCAGCTTTCTTTTGTTTAGGGAAAGGGATAGGGCGGGCAGGAGTTGGACAGCTCTGCCTTGTCCTTCCTTGGAGCATAGGACCCTTTATGATAAATAGTGAATTGCATTCCCACCTGACAGGTAGGGTGGTGGAGGGTCACTTCTACCATAGAGGTTTCTGAGGACCCAGCAGGGCTGACCAAACCAGCACGCCAACCGGCATATTAGAGAGGGGAGGTGTCCAAGGTGTCCCTCCCCATCCCAGGAACGAGAATGAGTCCTACCTGATGTAGGACAATCGGGTAGGGTTTTGCATGTCCAGATGAGCACCTGTGTCTGTGCATACCGGAGCATCTGCAGTTGTGGCTGGATCTACTATAAGATGCGCTTTTCGGCCTTGGCAAGGCCCGCCTTGCCACTTACAAGTGCAGGAGTCACTGGTCGAGGGGTACCTGAAGGGGGGGGGGGGGGCTTTGTCCCCTTCTCCAATAAGAGCCCGATAGTAACAACTGCTAAGAGACGTCTGGGTGTTGGGCCTCAGTGTGGATGTCTCGATGACTGAGAGGGACTTGGGTTATTTGGCCCGTGTCTCCTCCAAGACCGGAGGGCAGGGCCAAGGACTGACTCGCCCCTGTTCGCAATGTTGAGACAGAGCTGGTCCCGTTAAGTTCTCTGTTCCCCCGAAGGAAGGGGAAAAGAGGTATCAGCTGCCCACTCCAATGGTGCACTGAAGTCATGTCGTGTCCCAGATGATATGGGAATGGGGTGGCAGCCAACTGGGGCTGGCACCTTCCTTACAGGTGAAAAAGGGAGAAAGAGGGTCTGAAATACCCTAGAGATGGGCTGATGGTGGTGGTGGTGGTGGTGGTGGTGGGATTTTAAGTTTCTGCCCCAGCGGTCATGTAAGAAAGTGGGAGAAAAGAAGGGTGGCTCATCACCCCATAAAGTTTATGAGGGGGGGAAAGGCCCCAGTGGGAGGAGGCTGAGGTATTTGGCCTCTCCCCTAGGGTCCTGCGTGGTGCCCACCACAGTTAGGGTCTCTGGAGGAAACAAGATGTCCCCCCTGAAAGGCAGGTCAAGCACCTCCTGCTGTGCAGTGGGGGGCACCCTGGCTTCCCTAAGCCAGGCCACTCAGTGGATAGTCACAGCTGAGGCCACAGTGCAGGCAGCTGTATCCACTGCGTCTTGGGCCAAGAGGAGGAGGTCCTGAGAGATTATTCTGCCCTCTTCTAGGAATGCGTCATACTCGTCTTTGGCCTCTGGTGGGAGCAAGTGTTGGAATTTTGCGACCAACTCCCACCCATCCAGCAAATACCTGCTGGTTAGGGCCTGATTATTCACCACCCGAAGTTGGAAGGCTGAGGAGGAGTAGACTTTATGGCCCAGGATGTCCAGTTCCCTGGCTTCCCTAGAAGCCGGGAGGGGGTCACTAGAAGGCTCGCCCAGGCCTAGCGCCATTTGCACCATGTCCCTAGGAGGGACTAGGTGATTGGTGAGGGAAGGGAAGTCCAACTCGGGAACCCAATACTTAAAGCTCACTGTGTCCAAGACCGGGGCAGTAGAGCTTGGACTCTGCCACCGGGAAGATGTTAGGTCCCAAATGCTTGGGTGGAGTGGAACTGTCAGTGGCTCTGCTGAGGCAAAGGCCAGCCCGAACAGGGTGTCTGGAGGGGGACTGGAGGGCTGGACCTCCATCCCTAAATGGGCCGTAAAATGGCACAACAAATCAAAGTGCACCGACAGGTGGCCGGTATAGGAGCCTGGTGCTGGGGACAGGGCAGTATCGGATGTTCGCCACGGAGGAGAAGGGGTTTTCTGGGGGGACCATTCTTGGGGATGAAAATGGAAGGGCAACGGCACTGAAGTGTGGCACCAGGGTTGCTTGGAGCCCCTCTATGGGCCTTCCTCCGGCCTTGAGGTGGGAAAAGGACTTCATGATTCCAAGGGTGGTACTGGCGACGGCAAAGTAATATGTTGCTGTGGCGATGTCCCTATAGTATTGGGGCCCAATGAAGTGGAAGATGGGGGACTTTGTGGTGAGGGGGAGCGATGGCAACCACAATGGACCCAGGCCTTGGAAATAAAGGCTGGCTTGCCCCTTCTAACTGGAGTCAAGGAAGGTGGTGCGGGTAGCAGGAGGAGTGCCTGAGCGGCCTCTACTGCCTCCGGAGCTGTCAACACCAGGAGCGACTCTAAGTGGGCCCAAGGTAAGTCTTTACCTGGGGAAGGGGGGCTGCCTGGCTGAAAAAGTTCTTGCCCTGTGTCGGTACCAAGCCGTACCGAGCCTGCAGTGCCTGAAGGTGACTGCGGCTGGTGCTGGGGTGAGCCCTGCACCGACGGCACCGGGCTGTGGCAGGCCTGTGGTGCCAGAGGTGAAAGTGATTGGCTCTGGGGCAAGCCTTGTGTAAGGGGACTGATAGCCCCTTACTGAGAGTGAATGGGCCTTTTGATTGGCCACTCCCGCTTGGAAGTAGGACTGTGAAACAGACAGCCCCAGGGCCAGTGGGAGAGGCCAGTGTCCCAGGATGGCCTGATTGATTGAGAGTGCTCCCCCACCCCTGAGCTGAAACTGCAGGCTGGACATGCCTGGGCAAGCCAGTGTGTGAGTGTGTGTGGGGCCGAGCTAAGGAGGAAGCACTAAGCAGCCAGCAGCTGGGAGCCAGAGGACCCAGGAAGGGAGGCCAGGCTGAGCTGATTTGGGCAGAGCAGACCCACAGCAGCTGGACCAGTGGAGCTGAGCAGAGCAGAGCAGAGCTGGAGGCAGTGACAGAGCCAGAGGTGCCTGAAGCTGGGGGCAGGAGGCCAGAGAAGGAGCCCAAGGTGCTGAGCTCATCTGTGCAGCCCCACAGCAGGAGGGCCGAAGGAGCCCCACTGAACCCGAGCAGCAGCTGGGAGCCAGCGCTACAGCCATCTGGAGCTGGGTGTGGTGAGCAGCTGGGGAGCAGTGAAGGGGGGCTGACGCTGGGGAGAAGGGCCCTGCCCCTGGAGCTTGGGGACGTGTGGCCACAGCCGGAGCCTGCATCTGGCCCCTGGATCATCCAGTTGCAGCCAGGCCTGGGCAGAGGGCTTGCAACGTGGAGGACAGACTGTGAGACTGTTCCTCAGGCCCCAGAGACTCTGTTTGTAGTGCTCCCACACCAGGCAGCGGTGCTGGGGGTTTATTGTTCACCTTTTTCCACTTTTTTTCTATTTTCTTATTGGGTTATTCTTTTTATTTCTGTATGCTTAAATAAATTGTATATAGTGTATATAGTAACTGGTGGGCCAGAAGAGTGGTCAGTGTGGTCAGCACCCCGGAGTGGGGACACCCTAGCCCTGTCCTGAGACACCACGATAAGAGTGGGGGTCGAGCCCCCAGGAATCCTGGGGCCCAGCCTTGTTGGGGTTACAGAAACTCCTCCAAACAGGAGATTGGGAGGTGAGCCTTTGAGGTCAGGCAGGCCTTGGGGTAAAGGAAGTGGGAGCAGGGACTCAGATCCTTTTGCTACCCACCTTCACCGGGGTGGTATACAAAGTCTGGGAAGTTCCCCACAAGAGCGGGTCCATCCCCCCGCTTACACTTGTACCAGCGGTACTGGACTTTGCCAGGGTTGTGATGCTGGGGGCAACCTCGAGCGGTGCTGAGCCACCGGCAGGTGCCGGGGTCAGCACTGAGGTTGTCCTGCGATGGCCACTGGTGGCACGGTGCCATGTCGGCTCCGGTGACGAGCTAGGTCTCGGTGCCAGGCAGGAACCCGAAGCCTCAGGTGGAGAGTGCCAAGCCTGTTCAGAGGCTAGGGTCTTTGTTCCCTCTTCTTGATTCTCTGAGGTTTGAAGGACAGACACAGGGAAGAGGCTGAGACCAAGTGGTCTTTGCCTAGGCACCGGAGGCACTTCTGGTGGAGATTGTCCCGAGGGAAGGCCTTGCCACACTTGGAGCAGGGTTTGAACCCTGGCATGTTAGGTGGTGGTCTGCAATGTTCCGGCTTGACGATGGAAGACTCCTGTGGTGGAACTACATCCAAGAAAAGGTGCTCCCAGTCGGGAAAAAGCTCATAGAAGTAGGACAGGCTGCTTGCGTTCGCAAGGAGTGGACGTTCCAGTTCCGATGCACAAGGTGGAAGAAATGAAACTGGGGAGGGTTCGGGAGGCAGCCGTATATATAGCCACTGGGTGGTATGGGGGGCGGTGGCCACCTGCCCTCTCCTGACAGGCTAGGACAAAGTTTTCTGACCAATCCAGCCTCCGGCATGGAGTCACCTATTGCTGAATGCATCCGAGTAGCACTCGAAGAAGTAGTGCTTTAAAAATCACACATGTAGAGACCTGCAAATCCACATCTGCATCTGTTTGCAAATTTTATGTTTAGAGCCATGTAAATCTGCAGGCATCAGCTTTATATGCAAGGACCATGTCTGCAGACCATGGATTGGATGAAGATACAACTTTTGTAGTAGCTTAGTGCTCTATACATAAGCTCTCAGTATTTTTGTTCAAGAAACTTGTCTGTTTCTGGTGACTTATTTCTAGGTTCTGATTAGCTAATGCATGCACTCGTTCTTTCAGTTATATTTATATTGAATATAAACACAATTCATTTGAAATAATGTAACGCTATGAAGGATAGGTATAACGAATTATCCAATCTCAGTATTCTTTGTTTATTTGGCCCACATCATCAAAGGTATTTAGGAGCTACCTCTTCTTGAATCAATGGAAGTTAGGTGCCTAAATATCTTGGAGGAGCGGAGTCTTATTGACTTAGTCATTTTTCAGCATTCAAGATAAAACATTGCTAGCAAAATACAAAGGGGTCAGGTCATACTGTAACAGCAAATCAAGTTGACCAAGTCAATAAGTATGACCTGATCCCATTACTTATATGTCCCTGCTTTTATTTTCCTCCCATTCTGTAAGTTCCCTCATCTTCAAAGCATCTGATGAAGTGGCATTTTTCTCCCATGAAAGCTAATGCAATAAATACATTTGTTAGTCCGTAAGTGTCACAGGACTCCTTGCTTGTTATAATGGTGAAGTCTTTGCTGGCTACTTGTCCCCTTACAGACATGGCCAATCTTGACACTCTGAACTTTACTGTCTTTCCATATTTCTTGCTGATTTTGTACTCAGTCCATATAATCTCTATCAATGACTTAGTCATTTTCTCTTATTTGGGGACATCACCAGCAGGAGACAGTGAAGGAAATTGCAAAACAGAATCCTGTTATGATTCTTTACTTTTGGTATCTCTAACTTTTCCTTTCTGTCATGTAGTTAAAATTATTTATGGCTCTACATTTTTTGAGCTTATCTGCTGTGTTTTGCATTTTCAGCTATGTAACAGATCTGTGTGACCACCCAAGCGGTTCACAGCTTTGTGGTCAAACAGCCAGTCCTTATGACACAAATCAATAGCATCTGTCTTATGACTTCCTCTTGGCTTTTCAACTTCTCAGTTACACTCAACTGTCACTGTGACGGTCCTCTCCCAGAATCTGGTCCAGTGTGCCACTTTGACCCCCTGTTCTCCATTCCTGAACTCCAGCCTACCCTTCTATGCCAGGTGACCACTCACTCCTGAGTCAGTCCACACCACCCTCCTCTGTGTAATCCAGGGGTCTCAAACTCAAATCACCATGAGGGCTGCATGCAGGTTAGTACAGTGCCGCATGAGGACTAGTACATTAGCTTGACGGCCATATCAGTGTAGCCTTTTCATACAACAATATTGCAAATATTGGTAACAATAGTGTCTTTGCAGGCTACAGGAAATAGCTTTAAGGGCCGCATGCGGCCCTCAGGCCATGTGTTTGAGACCTCTGGTGTAATCAGACCCAGGCAGTGGTTGTGCGCCCTCTGGCCTTGAGGTCACTCAAGGGACTGTCTCCAAAGAGCACTCCCAGCACCCAGACACTATACTGGAAACCAGTGTTCCCTCCAAGCTGATGATTCAGCTGGGCTGGTTATGGTGTTCACTGAGCAGCAATTTGTGAGGCACTTTGCCACCTGGGCAACAGGTTTTTGGTGCTGGAAGCATCAGTATACCTAAGTATCTTAATTCAAAAGAAATGCATAGATGTTGTCTTTTTGTTGGAACTTTAATAAAAATGTTAAACTGAAATACTGTAGTTTTATTAATTTACTGAACAAATGTGAGACAATAACAATTGCTGCCTATCTAGCCTCTACCATCATCTACATTGCACAGTTTTTGTTGTCTGTCTTTGTTGCGTTTCCAGAAGGAAACATCAACCAGCAATACTGCCAAGATCCAGAGGGGTAGCTGTGTTAGTCTAGTTCAGTAAAACAAACAAGGAGTTCTGTGCTGTGACACTTAAAGGCTAACAAATTTATTTATTGCATACATCTGATTAAGCTGGATTTTCTCCTATGAAAGCTCATGCAATAAATAAATTTGTCAGCCTTTAAGTGCCACAGAATTCCTTGTTCGTTTTAAGCAATATTGCATCAGTCTTGGTTTCACTAATTTGTATTTTAAAATGCTCTGCATGGCATTTCACACCTCTCATGCCAGAGAGAAGAACTCTTTTTATCTTAAGGAATCTTTTCTACAGTGTTCTGAAAAAAGCCAAAATAAAAAATGGACCTAGTTACATAAAATTTAAACTGCATTTATTTTTTAAAACTTACTTGCAGAAAAAGGAACAGGGTTGTAATATTTTTAGAGCTGTCAGAACTTTTGTATATTATATATTTTGTATATTAAACCCTTTTAATAACTGAAAAGAAAAGCATTCGCCCTTGATAGAGATGCTACATGGTTCAATATAATTTATTTTGCTTAGCATCTTTCAGGCTAAGTACCTTTCCAGAGTTCTAGACAAATATCTCTGCTTTTGTGTCATTTCAGGAGTTAATTGTTGTTTCCTGCATTTCTTATTCAGAAACTGCAACTAGAGAAAAACAAACAAGGAGTCTGGTGGCACTTTTAAAGACTCCCACATAAGCTCATGCAATAAATTTGTTAGTCTGTAAAAGTGCACCAGGACTCCTTGTTTGTTTTGTTGAACTCCACTAAACTGCTCTTTTGGAACTTGCAATGACAGAGTTGGCTGTGTGCCCCTACCATGATGCCCTGTATCACTATCAGGATTCCAAAATATTAGCTGGGCTGCTCCAGCCATAGAAGGCAGAAATCCACATAGACGTTTTTCCAGCAACTGACCAGGGTTGGTAAAGGGTAAGTTGCCTCACTGTTCCTAGAGTGTTAGGGTATGTCCACTGTTGAGAGAAAAGCTCGTTCTCTGCTCTGGTCAACGATGGAGCCGGACAACAGGAGGAAGAATCACCAGTTTATTGACACTCAGAGCTACTGAGTGCGGCCGGCCCCGAAGGACTGGTGCTAAAAGGGTTTTATACCCAGGTACAACAACTTAATTCAAGGAAATCTAAAAATGGTTAATATATTCAAGGTAAACAAGATTAATACATTTATTAGTACCATATAGGGATAGTTTTCATACATAGTCATATAAGATAGGAGAATTAGTAAAGAAGGTCAAGCAGGCTCCTCAGAGCCTGGGAATGTAATAAACAGGAGAAATTGTTGATTAATAAGTGACCTCGAGACTGGTGCAGTTTCCCTAATCTCCTGCTTATAGACTGTTCAAGGATGAGAGGGGCTCTATACTTTTGTTAGTCAGGCTAGAGGTTGAAATAATATTAAGGGACCAGTGCTAAGATGGAGTCACTTATGCTCACAAGTTTGTGGTCTCATACAAATCTCATAACACCACATAGGCTTTGTATTTTGAAACAACAGAGGTTGTTTCTAAATAAGAAGCGGCATGTCCACACGACGCACCATTATTTTGAAACAACGGGACCTGTTGGTTTGAAACAACGGCTCTTATTTTGAAACTGTTAAACCTTGCATCTAATCGAAATAGCTGTTGTTTCAAAATGGTTGTTTCAAAACAACGCCTTTGTTTCAAAACAACTGTTTCGAAACAACATATCCGAACGGCCTTGTTTTGAAATAACCATTTCGAAACAATGGCTATTTTGAAAGCAGGCTTTCCCTTAATTTGAATTAACAAAATGTTAATTCGAATTAACTTATTTCGAAATAAGGACTTTATTTTGAAATAACGCATTTTGAAATGGGTTATTTCGAAATAATGATGTATGTGTGGACATAGCCTTAGTTATTGCAGCCCAGCATCACCCTTCCCTAGGTTTGAGCCCCAACACATGCATGATAGGGAGTCTACCTGTGACAAAAACCTGAGCTGTTGTTGAAAAGCAGCTTGAAGAGCAAGGGGAAGGAGGACTGACAGGACATGCTGGCTAGTCCCAACAATAGCACAGCCCTGGGAAGGGCAATACAAAGCTATAGATGGTTAATTTGCACAGGAGGGGGCTGGAGTTCTGGCAAATGAGGAGGTCTCTCTCTCCCTCATTGCTTACTGAGAAGTCGGGACTGGTTGGCTTTGAAGGGGATCTCCTGCATTCTCTCCCCAACTTCCTCTGCTGACTCCCCCCCCCCCAGCCCTCTTTCTCTCTTGCCTGGCCTACAGAGCTTCAGGGGCCATGCCAGAGGTTGCTCCCTGAGCATGCTCAGGGTGGGACTCTGGAGTTTTAAAACCTCCCAGCTTGTGGAAGGCTCTCTAGTGGCCAGCAGTGAGCAGCAGGTAGTGTTCCCTGGGTGAGGAAGGGATGGGGGCTGAACCCCTGCCCTCCCACACAGCTTACAGGTAACACTGCTGTCAACTTTCATCTTACTGGGACTGAGACCCTTCCCCAATCATCATAGATTCATATACCCTTGTCTGTCTATTTGACATTGAAATGGATCATGCACAGCCTCTCTGATTCACACCATCTAAAGTTCACACAGCTTTAGATAAAACAAACACTACTTTACTGATTAGAATGTTACTGATTATGACTTTAAGTGAGTATATAGCAAACCGATGCACAATCGTTTAATAAAGGAGTTGGGAGTTGCCACAAGTAAATACAACACATATATAAATATATATATATAT
>ML682097.1:491190-532308 GCA_007922195.1 Podocnemis expansa
AACACACATGCTAATCTAATAACATTGTTCCAAGATTACCCTTTAGTCTATCCTGTGCATTCTTACTCACAAGACTGACTGTTGGTGGTGTTCAGCCAGTCTAGGCCCTCCTGGCCATGTGGATAGGTCCAGTCTCTTGCTTACTTTCTCATTTATATTATATAATAAATCAACTGGAATATATATGTTGTGCTTGCATTTTAGTGTCTAATATATATAGCAGTATAAAGAAGTAATTGACTGTGTGAAATTTTAGTTTGTACTGACTTCACTAGTGCTTTTAATGTCCCCTCTTGTAAAATGAGGCAAATATTTAGAATTACTTCTTGGAAAACCTCTGCCAAGGTACATGTACACTGAGAACTACTACTGTAGTGTAACCATCACAAGCATTTGTTGAAAGAAAAACAGCCTGTATCAACTGCAAAACGGAAATCCTATATGATCTCCAGTAGATTTCAAGGTCAGAAGGGACCAATAAGCTCATCTTCTAGTCTGATCTCCTGCACAGCACAGGACACAGAACTTCACCCACCCACTCCTGTGGTAAACTTCTAACTTATGACTGAGTTATTGAAGTCCTCAAATGATTGTTTTAAAGACTTTTAGGTACAGAGAAGCCACCAGCAAGTGAGCCATGCCTCATGCTACAGAGGAAGAGAAAAATACCTAGGGTCTCTGCCAATCTGTCCTGGGGGAAAATTCCTTCCTGAACCAAATGTTGCAATTAGTTAAACTCTGACCATGTGGACAAGACTCACCTGCCAGCCACCCAAGAAAGAATTCTCTGCAGTAACTCAGAACTCACTCATCTAAATCACTTCACAGACTATTGAGCATAGTTACCAGTGAGAGTCAAAGATCAGTCAATTGCCAATTTAGGCTGTCCCATCATACCCTCCCCTTTATAAACTTTTCACTCTCAGTTTTGAAGCTAGCTAGGCTTTTTGTCCCCACTGCACCCCTTGCAAGACTATTTCTCACTCCTCTGATGGTCAGAAATCTGCATCTAATTCCAAGTATCAACTTCTTGATGGCCAGTTTATATCCATTTGTTCACATGTCCACATTGGCACTGAACTTAAATACTTCATCCCCTCTGTGGTATTTATCCATCTGATGTATTTATAGATAGCAGTCATATCTCCTTTCTACCTTTTTTTGGTTAGGTTAAACAAACCAAGCTCTTTGAGTCACCTTTGAGTTTTCCATTCTCCTGATCATCCTGTTAGCACTTCTCTGCACCTGTTCCAGTTTGACTTCACCTTTCTTAAGCAGGGGGACCAGACATACACACAATGGTATGCACAATGAGGGACCAGAAGTACAAACAAAGAGGTCTCAGCAGCATCCGGCATAATGGTACTAACACCTCCCTATCTCTACTTGAAATGCCTCATCTGATGCATCCTGGGACTGCATTAACTTCGTTTTATTGCCACATCACATTAACAGCTCATATTCATCCTGTGCTCAAGCAATACACCCAGATTCATCTCTTCCTCTGTCACTTCCAAGTGATGCACCCCCAGCTTATAGCAAAATTGTTGTTAATCCTTAAATGCATGACCTTACACTTTCAAGTATTATATTCCATCCTGTTTTTATTTCTCCAGTTTACAAGGGCATCCAGATCTTTTTGTATGATGTCCTGACCCTTATCTGTATTGGCAACAGCTCCCAACTTCATGTTATCCATAAATTTTATTAGCACATTTCCCATATTTTTTGCCAAGATCAGTAATGAAAATGTTAAATAAGATTAGTCCCAAAACCAATCCCTGAGGAACTACCCTAATAATCTCCCTCCAGTCTGAAGTTCCTTACATGCCTTTCAATTTTCATATTAATCTCCGTCTCTTCCAAATTAACTAATAGTTCCCTCTGTGAAACTATCAAATGTCTTACTGAAAACTAGGTACATTAGATCCATTGCATTCTCTTTTATCTAATAAAACAAATGCAGAATCCTATGGCACTTTTAAAGACTAACAAATTTATTTATTGCATGAGCTTTCGTGGGAGAAAATCTCACTTTGTCATATGCTTTGAAGGAAAAGTTTATAGGAACACATGGATTAGGACCTTCTTTTTAATCTGTAACATAATACAAATATTAGAGCCCAATTAGTGAAATTGAAAAGTGGTAAATTCAAAATAAAGATAAGAAAGAAACATGTATTCATACAATGCACTAGTTGCCTGTAGAACTCATTGTTATAAGAGACTGAGGCCAAGAGCTTAACAAAATTCAAAATGGGATGAGACATTTATATAGATGCCAGAAATATTTAATTATAATAGTTTTTAAAAGAGTTTTGGAAAGAATATGAATGCTCATACTTCACATAAGCCAAACTCTAACTATATGGATTTAGGAGGGAATATTGCCTGAAGATTGGTTATTCTCTGATTGGCTTCTTCACCTTCATATGAAAGTACAGAGTAGATACTAGATACTAGAAGGAATGTCAATCTGATCCAGAATGACAAATTCCAGAATGCAGTTCATTCAAATTAAAGAGTATCTTAAAACAACTAAACTAAAATAATGTTACAGTTATAATATAAGAATTTGTTGAAGAATGCACTATCGGTTATGAGGACACAGTGGCATTTCAGATAAAAACAGCATTTCATGTTTTCAGATTTCACAACACTGGGCTCTATTGAGTCACCCATGTGCGCAGATAGGCTCTGATCCTACTGTTGTACCTAGGCTACAGAGCCTGGCACCTCCACTGACTTCAATGGGGTCCAAGTAGACACAAAAGTCATTCTGTGCTGATCTAATTTCAATATCAGGACCAAACCATACACAATGGATTAAAGAACAAAAACATTTTGCTTGAAGAAATCTGTTAGTCTATAAGGTGCCACAGGACTCTCACTACTTTTGGTATACACAGACTAACATGGCTACCCCTCTGGATAAGTCTCCAAGTATTTCTATTATTTCAACATACCTTTCAAACTAAATTGTCCTATAACTAACAGAAATTATTTTATGATATGAATGTAAAACACACTGTTGGGTGCTTTTGTTGATATATAGACGTGAGGCATCATTGTAAGCAATTCATATTGTATTCTGAAGACAATTTTTGTTTAGTGATGTTTTGCCCAAAGCACAATATAAGAGATGAGAAATATGACAACTAGTTAAAAACATGAGTAATGCCTAATTACACCATCTTTGATAAACTTTATTTCTTGAAGAAGAGGGGGGGTTTATGTGGCTTTGTATTGAGATCTTACTCCCAGATCATATACAAATCATATAGTCAGTAAACATTTTTAGAATGATCATAAACATGTCTTTTGGGTTTTTTGGACTGTTATTTTTTCTTTTCAACGTCAGCTCTATAATTATTAGGTGAAAAAGGAAAGAAATTAAAATAAATATTAATACATTTTCCAAAAGATGGTTAACTGTTTATTTTTAAGTTTATTATTCTTTAAGTTTTATCAGCATCAGCTGCTCTGCCAAGGAATGAATGCTGTCTTTCATTTAAAAGGAGAATTAAATGTTGTCAGACCTAAAACTGTTTTGTTGTGACTATGGAAATTCATGGCTTTAAAATGATAAAGAGCTTTGAATAAAGGGCTTTCAGTCAGGACTCTCTTTTCCATGAAGCCAGCAGTTACTTTTTGATAACTTATTACCATTTGCTAACATAACATGTCTCTGATACACTATTGGCATAACGTCAGAGCTTGAGAGATCATAGTTTGCTTCTGTTAGGTTTTACAGTTCACACTGCTCCACATATTAATAAAGGTAGATAAGTTAGATATCCTCATTCTAATATTAGTGCTCTAAAAGAGATTTTGGTCAGAATTTAACACCTCTTCCTACTGAAGTTTTATTTAAAACTCAATTTAAAAGAATGAAAGTTTTAAGATTTTGTCATTTACCTGGATCCAGGGTTTGTGAAGTAAAACATGCTTTTTCTTCTGATGGTATCTGTATCTCTGCATAATTGACCTCACTCGCCATTTCCATAAAGTATCTTGAGATTTGAAAATAAACTGATCTCATAGAACAGATGCATTTGCATTATATCCTTTCCACCCCATACCACACCCAGTTTACTGTTTGGGTCAAGAGAAGGACTAGACATTTAAAAAGGAAGGAAACAAGCTGTGATTCTTTGAGATGCTTTTAGCTCTCTCAAAAATCATTATTCAGTCTTCCTATGGTAACATGTTTTATTTGTGATTTTTCTGTTGTTTTTTTTAAATCACACATGCATAATATGACTAATTTTTACTGTCTTCCTTACAGACTATGACCCGTAGCCTACTAAAGCCAATTAGAATTTAGTAGAGCTGGTGTCCAGGATGTGGGTGGGTGGTCTGAGCAGGTGCCAGGACTCAAAGACTGTGATCAGAGCCAGGAGTCAAGTAACAGGTGTGGAAGAAACTAAGTATAACAACTGGCCTTCTCCATTTTGTAACCAGAAGACTCCATTTCAGCTAGAGCAAGGTATCACGTACTTTGCTGGGCAGGAGAGTGGGGTGAATTTACGTGAGAAAGAGACAAAGGCAGAAACTGAAACTTAGGAAAACACCCAGGTAGCAGACCCCCATATAAGGAAAGTAGAGTATCTTCCTATCATGAGAAGGTGGTACAATCATTTAAAAAAAACATGGAGTTGTGTGGCACTTAAAGACTAACAGATTTATTTTTCACATGAGCTTTCATGGGAGAAAAATCCCACTTTGTCAGATGCTTCAAAGATGAGTGAACTTGCAGAATGGAATGAAAATAAATGCAAGGGGGTGTAAAACATAAGATCTTCTTCGAGCTCCGCTTGGATGCATTCAGTAATAGGTGTCTCCATGACGGACCATCGGATTGGTCGGAAAATCTTTGTCCTAGCCTGTCAGGAGAGGGCAGGCGGCCACCGTTCCCCACGCCACCCAGTGGAAATATACATGGCCACCTCCCGACCCTTCCCCAGTTTCAATTCTTCCGCCTTGCATGTTGGATCTGGAACATCCGCTCCTTGCAAATGCAAGCAGCCTGCCCACTTTCTATTAGCTTTTTGCCCGATTGGGAGCACCTTTTCTTGGACATAGTTCCATCACAGGGATCCTCCGCTTTCGGGCCTGAACATCAGGATTCGTCCATCACCACGCCAGGGTTTAAGCCCTGCTCTGAGTGCAGCAAGGCCTTCCCGCAGGCCGACCCTCACGGGAAGTGCCTCCAGTGCCTAGGCGAAGGACACCTGGTATCAGCCTGTTCCCTGTGCCTGTCCTTCAAACCTCGGAAAATCAAGGAGAGGGAACAAACGCGTCATGCCATAGCCTCTGAACAGATTCAGCACTCCTCACCCGAGACTTCGGATTCCCGCCCAGCGCCGAGACCTGGCTCAGCACCAGAGTTGGCCCATCACCATACTATCAGTGTTCGCAGGAAGATGAACTCGGTACCAACTCCTGTACCTCGGTGCCGACGCAGCACATCGGCTCCTCGGCACTGCTCGAGGTCACCTCTAGCGCCGCAGTCCCGGCATGGCCTGGTACCACCAGTGCAGGGCTTGCCCCAGCACCGATCACAGTCACCTTCGGCACTGCTGGCTCGTCACAGCCCAGTACCAATGGTACAGGGCCCATCTTGGCAGGGCAGCCCTGTCTCCCCTGTTAAGGGGTCACCACGGGATCATTCGGGGTCGCTCCTGATACCAATGACCCCAGAGGCAGTGGAGGCCACTCAGGCACTCCTTCTGCTACCCACACCACCTTCCCTGACACCAGTTTGGAGGGGCAAGCCAGCCTTCATATCTAAGGCCTGGGTACATCACGGGTGAAACCGCTCTCCCTCCCCTCAAACCTCACCACATACTACTCCATTGGGCCTCAGTACTGTAGAGCCATCCCCCCGACAACATATAACCTTGCCGTTGCTAGTACTGCCTCAAGAATCGGGGGTACTTCCCCCTGTTCAAGCCCTGGGGAAGGTCCATCAAAGGGTTCTAAGCGGCCTTGACACCGCATCTCAGCACTGTCACCTTTCCACTTCTGCCCCCATGAATGGTCCTCTCACAAGACTCCTTCCCCCTTAACTATGCAACGGGCACCTGGTACCACTTTGTCCCCGGTACGCGCTCATACACAGGCAACCTATCAGAGCACTTCTATCTTTTGCGCCGCACCACAACCCACTTGGGGATGGAGGTTCAATCCTCTGAACCTCCCTTGGATACCCTGTTCGGACCAGTCTTCTCCTCAGCAGAGCTGCTTACAGTCCCCCTACACCCAAGTGCTTGGGACCTTACCTTCTCCCCATGGCAGAACCCGGGTTCCATCACCCAGATATCAGACACAGCAGGTCTTAAATATAGACTCACCGAATCAGATTTTCCCTCTCTCGCCAACCACCCAATCCCTCCTAGGGACGTGGTACAGATGGCACTAGGCCCAGGTGACCCTTCTAACGACCCCCTTCCTGCGTCGAGAGAAGCTAGGAATTGGATTTCCTGGGGCATAAGGTCTACTCCTCTTTGGCCTTCCAACTGCAGGTTGCAAATAACCAGGCCCTGACCAGCAGATACATGGTGGATGTGTGGGAATCGGTTGCAAAATTTAGACATTTGCTCCCACCAGAGGCCAAGGAGGAGTATGATGCATTCCTGGAAGAGGGAAGAATAATCTCCCACGATCTTCTCCTCTCAGCCCAGGATGCAGTGGGTACAGCAGCCTGCACCATGGCCTCGGCGGTAACCATCCGCAGAGCAGCTTGGCTTAGGGATGCCAGGGTACCCCCCCCCCACGTAGCAGGTGGCACTTGATCTGCCCTTCAGGGGTGATGCCTTGTTCCCCCCCCCCCCCCCCCCCGAGACCTTGACCATAGTGGGTACCACACTGGACCCTAGGGGAGAAGTAAAATACTTTGGTCTCCTCCCATTGAGGCCCTTTCCTTGCCCTACATAAACCATATGGGGCTGAAATCACTCCTCCCATCCCGCTCCCAGAGAGCATAGGCAGGGACTCAGTCCCTCCCCACTGCCCTCTCAGTTCAAATCCTGGGGACTTCCTGGAGGGTCTTTCTCCCTCTCCTTCCCTGCAAGGAAGGGGAGCCTATTCCTATTAACCTGTAACTGCCTACAATGGTTCCCATAACATCTGGGACATAACCATGGCTTCGATCCACCATCAGAGAACGTAGATAACACCCCTTCCTCTCCCTCCCTTTAGTGAGAGAATGGGGAACCCCCAAGGGCTGTCATACCCTTCTCCCCAACCCCCACCCCCACGTCAACATCATGGACAGGGGTAAGCCAGTCCTTGGCCTTGCTCGTCTGATCTTACAGAAGACATGGCCCATGTAACCAAAGCCCCTCTCAGGTATCAAGGTCCACCCAAAACTGTGGCCATTGCCACAGACAATTCTCAGTTTATTGCTGCCCTTGGGGCTGTCATTGGAGAAGAAAAAGGATAAAGAATATGGGAAGGGAACAAGAAAGCACCCCCCCCTTCATGTACTATCTCGACCGATGATTCCTTCTGCTCTCATAGGCGTTAAGGGGGACCTTCGCTAAGCTGAAGGATGCATCACTGAGTTGCTCTAGCCACAACTACAGACACTCTCGGTATGAGGGGGTGCATGTGCCCAACAGGATGCTTGTGAAACCCTTTGCCTGCCCACTGCCTGCCCCACATCAGGTAGGATCTGCTTCCTCACCTGAAATGTGGAGGGATGCCTTCAGCATCTCCCCACCCCAACAAAACCAGTGTGCGCGTTTAAGTCAGTCCCAGAGAGCAGGTGCAATGTCACAAAAAGGGCACCCCTGCACAACAGAACAGGTGCGGAGTAAAGTCAAGGCAATCCGTCAGGAGTATGCCCGCACCCAGGATGCCCGGGTGTTGCAGGGGCCTGGGAGCCAGGCCACATGCCCCCATTACGAGGCCCTGAATGCCTTCCTGAGGACACAGCCCAGCGGTCTCCCCGCTGAGGCTGTGGATACCTCAGGGGGGCATCAGAGCCCCTCGTCAGGCCTGGAGGCACCTGGCTCCGATGTCTCCGTCGGGGGGCCTCCAGCCGCACCACCACCAGCAGCGGAGGTCAGCCCCAGCACCCTGGAGCTGTTCGTGGCCGTGGAGGCGGGGAGCAGCATGGAGGAGCAGAGGCCCACCACTGCCCCTGGCTCAGACTTGGACCCCGGGACATCTCGGCGGACCTCCAGAGCTCCTGTGGGTAAGTATGCCCTCCCCCCCGTGGAGGCACACAGGGCTGGGCCTGTCCAGCAGGTCCCGGGACACGAGGAGGCCAGGGCCGGGCACCGGGGCAGGTAGGGCCCAGGGTTGGCGGGTGCAGACGGGGCCCCCCTGGCCACAGGTCCCACAGAGACAGGTGGCACTGGGGTCACAGGCCCTTGTGTGCCAGGGGGTGGTGACCAGGGACTGGCTAGGAAAGATGCAGCAGCATCTTGGGTGGAGTGGAGAGCAGGCAGGGCATACCACTGGTAAGTGGCCTCGGGAGACCCCCAAGTGCAAGGCGTGGCTGGGTCCAGTTCACCTTCATGGGCACGACTAGCATGTGTGCCTCCAGGGTACGGTTCCCAGATGTCTGGCAAAAGGAGAACATGGTCTCCTTTTTTCTGCTCTGTTCTTCTTTTTATCCTCACATTCTCTTTCTGGCAGGCAGTTCAAAATACAGGGGTTTGTCAGGCTTTTTCCTAGAGGGGTTGAAGGATCCTGGACTGCCATAGAATATTGATTTATATGGGAAATTGTTCCAGGGCCGCCTTAAACCCTGATGACCACCCCGGCCAGACAACCTTTTTGCCTAGGGCCCTCCAATGTCCTCCTTCAGGTACTGTCCTGGCCTCCTTCAGAGGCTTTGGGGGCCAGGAGCCCTACCCCAGGGCAATGTCCCACTGGATCCTGAGACCTGCTGACGGTCAGGGCAGAGGTGTGTGCTGCAGACAGTGCACACAGACAGGGCCAGCAGGTGGCAGGGGCCAACTGTGTTTTTTGCTTCCCTGCAGCACGTCGCAGAGCTCCTCCCTGGGGGCCACCACCCACACCCGGACCCCAACACCTAAGCCCCAGGACACCCCGGCGACGGCAGAGGGCCCCCCGCACCCGAAGCAAGCTCCTGGAGAGCCTAGAGGAGCTGGGCCAGGAGATGCACACTGCCACCCAGACCTGGCGGTGGGAGCAGGCACAGCGGCAGGCGTCTGGGCTCCGTGCCCTGGAGTGCCTTGCGGGTGTGGAGGACAGGGCTGCAAGGGCGCTGGAGCTCCTGGCAGAACAGCTGCCAGCGGCCATTGCTGACCAGGCCACAGCTATCCGGGAGCTGGCTGAGAGCCTGGTGCCCTGAAGCTGTCAGGAGGCATCACTGCCTGGACTGCCACAGCGAGGATGGCGGGTGGAGGGCAGCTGTGGGCGCGGGCAGGGCATGCCACCCCCCCCCCGGACCCTCCCACAGGCCATGCCTAACCTCCCTTCTGCCCCCTGGACTTCTTCACCTCTGTCCCCTCCCAAGTTGATGCTCCCTCCCCCCGGACCCCCCCCCCAACATTGCCCCACCCCGTATCACCCCCATCCCTTTCCTGATTGTTAATAAATCCCTTGAAAGGTATTTGTGGTTGTCTGTGTTTTTATTGGGGGGGGTGGCAGTGCAGGTGGATGGGTGGGAGCTGGCTGTGGGTGGACGGGGGAGATGGTGTTGTGGTGCAGGGCAGGCCTGGCCCTCAATGTTCCTCCGCAGTGAAGGCAAGCCGGAGGGCATTGCAGACGGCGAGGGCTCGCACAGATGGCTGCTCCCGAGTCGGCAGAGAGCTCCGGCTGTTCGTAGTCCCTGGCAAGGACTCGGTCCTCAGCCTCCCATGCGAGTGGGATGGGTTCCCCTTGCTGCTCACAGAAATTGTGTAGCGCTGCACATGCCGCGATGACTTGCAGCAGTCTCCGCTCTGCGAGGTGGAGGCGGGTTAGCAGGCACCTCCACCGGGCCTTGAGGTGTCTGAATGCCCGCTCGACCACCTGTCGACAGTGGTCTGGGCCGCAGTTGAACAGCTGCTGGCTGGGGTCAAGAGGCCAAGCGTATGGGCGCATAAGCCAGGGCCGCAGGGAGTAGGCTGCATCTGCCACTATGAGGACGGGCACCTCTGCTCCCCCAAGGTGGATGGTGTGAGGGGGGGAAGTGGGTGCCCGCCTCCATGCCCCAGTATAGGGCGGAGTTGCGGAGGACCCTGGAGTCATGGGCCATCCCTGGCCATCCCACATAGCAATCCTGGAACAGGCCCCAGTGGTCCACAAGGGCCTGCATAATCACCGAATGATAGCCCTTGCGGTTCCAGTACACTGCAGCCCTGTGCTCCGTGGTGCACACAGGGATGTGTATGCTGTCCAGGATCCCCACACAGTTCGGAAAGCCAAGGGTGGCCATCCCGGGCATGGTGTCCTGCAGGTCCCCACATCTCACCAGGCGCCGCAAGAGGACACGATTGATGGCCCTGGTGACCTCAAGGAAGATGGTGCCGGTGGTGGACCTCCTAACGCCAAACAGATGCGCCACTGTCCTGTGGGACTCCAGAGTGGCCATCTTCCACAGGGCAATGGCCACTCGTTTGTCCACTGGGATGGTGGGCCTCATGGGGGTGTCCCTGTGGTGCAGGTGTGGGGCGAGTTTGCTCACCAGGTGGGTGAGGCTGGTCCTGCTCATTCTGAAGTTCTGCCGCCAGAGGTCGTCGCCCCAGGTGTGCAGAACAACCCTCTCCCCACAGTCGGCGCTGGTCTCCCGCGCCCAGATGCGGTAAGGCACGGGGAGGGGCAGGGGCAGTAGCTCAGCCTTGTGGATGAGCTGCATGTACTCCTCAGGCAGAGGAGTACACATGTGTCCCACATGTGCCGGAGACCCTGCATGCACTCCAAGGGGCTGGGTACTGCATGGTGCTGTCTAGGCAGCCGAGCAGAGTCCATTGCTTGCAGCGTGCTGCTAGCGTGAGTGGACAGGGAAGTGAGGTCAGGGCCAGTTTTTATGCGATTGGCTAGCAACATGACTGCCGACGTGGTGCAGGGAGACGGCCATGTTACCACACCTCCCATGCTGCACTGCCCCTGGATCGAAATAGCAAGTCCACACTGTGGAAACGCTATTTCGATTCCCATTTTTTGCTTATTTCGAGGACAGAGTTTTGTTATTTCAAAACAAGTTATTTCGAAATAACATGTTATTTTGAAACAAGTTATTTTGAAATAACTTGTTTCGAAACAAGCCCGCTCTGTGTGAACATAGCCAAGGTCTTTTAAATCACTGCAATTCTAACCCCATAGGCCTTCAGGTCATCATAACTAAGTATCCAATCGATGACATTGCATTTCCGTTGCCCTTGTCTCCGCTCCCCCCCCCCCCATTCTTCAGGCAATCTTCCCTGTAGTGGAATCCTGAGGTAGAAGATAAAGGGACAAGAGGAGGGTCCGCTTCCATGAGTCTTCATAGGAATACCAAGGCCAACAGCACTTCCTAAGGCCCACCATGCCACCTTGAAGGCGCCTAGTGGGTCTGAAATGTTCCTTCCAAACTGTAGAGATCTTCTGGGTCTTTACACTGTAACACTGCTGGAGGCTTGCATCGCATCCTCCTGGCCCAGAGACATCTTGACCAATTTGACATGTGGCGCTGATTGCACCACCCCTGGCCTTTTTTGTTTCTCATTAACCAGTGTGAAGTATCTCCCCTTAGATCCTTCTTGCCTGAATTCAGTAGTCCTTGCTCCCTTGCGTGTTGCTGGGTGTTCCAAATTCACACACCCCTCTGGGCATGTGTCTATGGTTTTTTACGTGGCTGGTCGGAAGGATAACTTTTATCCCTTCTACTGTTATCTGCATAAGCCACAGCCATCATGGCCAGCCCGGTAACCCTAAGGCTTCTAGAGTTCTTTTGTAAGGTTCACACTGAAGTGTTCTGTGGCCAAGAATTACCCGCTGGCCCTCATACCTCGAGCTATACCCCACAGGTAGAGCAAACAAACGCATCTTACTCCATGGTTAGTCATGTTGCATTGATTCAAACTCTGGGTTAAGGTGACCTTAGTCCATCTGGCCCATGCACGCTTTGCCTCAGCTGTATTGGACCTACCCCATGTTTTGGGTTGGCCCCACAGTTGTAGGTTCCCCATTGCCAGGCCATGAGCCTTAGTTGGTCTTCTGGCTGCTGTTAGAACCTTATTTGCTGGGCTGTTTACCATCTGGGGTGTTTTGCTGTGCTGAAGGTGGAAGAGCCAACTCCACCCACCATGCATCAGCATGACTAGTAGTCACCTATTACTGAATGCATCCGAGCAGCGCTCAAAGAAGAAAGGTGGGTTACTCAACAGTAACTGTCCTTCTTTGAGATGGGCTGCTCGGATCCATTCAGGTCCCTCTCTTCCATCCCCACATCTGGAGTTGGTGCCTCCTAGGAACTGGGGAGGGGTCAGGAGGTGGGCATATATATAGCCACTGGGTGGCGTGGGGGCTGGTGGCCGCCTGCCCTCGCCTGACAGGCTCGGACAAAGGTTTTCTGACCAATCTGGTGCTCCGGCACGGAGACATATTACTGAATGGATCCGAGCAGCCATCTCAAAGAAGGATGGTTACTGGTGAGTAACCCACCGATCAGGACATACAGTAAAGGCAAATCAGAGCAGTTGTTAGATTCGAAGCCTGAAGTCAAATTACTTTTTGTAATGGGAAAAGAACCCATAGTCTCAATTCAATCCTGCTTTCACAGAATTTAATTTGCATATTAATTCAAGTTCAGCTGTTTCTCTTTGAAGTCTTGATGTCCCAGTCACATCTCTGACAATGGTCGTTAACAAATCATTTATCGAGTGATTAGATAGATGGAAGTGCTCAGCAACTGGTTTTTTTGTTTTGTGATTTCTGATATCAGTTCTATGTTCATTTATTCTTTTGCGCAGGGATCATCCTGTTTGTCCAATGTATAAGGTGTTGGGGCATTTCTGGCACATGATGGCATAGATCACATTAGTAGATGAGCAGGTAAATGAGCCTTTGATGGAGTAGTAGGCTTGATTAGGACCTATGATGGTATCTATTGTGCAGATATGTGGGCAGACTTGGCAGTTTGGTTTGTTGCAGGGGTGTGTGCCTGCTTTAATGTTTCTGTTGTTAGATCTGTAGTTGCTAGTGAGTATCTGTTTAAGCCATTCTACACCAGTTAACCTTCTGGGAAGAGATCTGTTGTACAAACTGGGAGCTACTATATTCTGTACTCCACAGGGAAGGAGGTGATGGGTCAGTGCCACCTATATACTGTGACCAGAGTGCAGAACTTGAGGGGGGCATTGGATGCTGATCCTTTGGGGACAGGCTAAGAGCGCAAAGCTTTCTGGAAGACCATGCACTGTAGCTGCATCTGAATGGATGTGAGTGTCAAGGAAATTTTAAGGGTGTTCAGTCAGCGGAGGCCACACTTAGTAGAAGGTAAAAAGTTTATTAGAAAATTATACGCAGCTGCAGACCCTGGGACCAAAACAAAGGCCGAAGAGCCCCTAACAAAGGGTGGAGTTACCTTATATAGATAGTACATTATCTTAATACATTCATGCATACATCACAGTGTGACTTGGCTTTTCTCCAATCCTGAAATGGCTGTACCATCTTCTCATGAGAGGAAGATGCTCTACTTTCCTTATATGGGGGTCTGCTACCTGGCTGTTTTCCTAAGTTTCAGTTTCTGCCTTTGTCTCTTTCTCATGCTAATTCACCCTTCTCCCTGGCCCAGCAGAGTACATGACCCCTTGCTCTAGCTGTAATGGAGTCTTCAGGTTACAAAATGGAGTTAGCCAGTTGCTATATTCAATTTTTTCCTACAATCCCCCCCCCCCCTTTGAGGCTTTGGTCCCTAGTGGTGAAAGTCTCACTTGTTCCAGCTCCCTTTCTTGAGCTCCCACCTTCCTTATCAACTGTCGCCATTGTTCGTTCTGGGTTTCTTTGGACGCACAGGTTCGGCAAAGACAATAACACAATTTACAGCCAACATAGAAAATAGTTACAAACGTAAGTAATGACAATAATCGCTTTCCCCGTGCCCCAATGTCCGGTATCCAGGACCACATCCAGGAAAGGAGTCCGCTGTCTGCTTGATCAGTGAAACGCCCCTCCAGGGCCTTTAAGTCCTTTATGAGAGACTCGATCCGGTGTGAGTTGCCTGGTAAGTTGAAGCAACAGAGTCCTTCAAACTCTTCACAGCCATAGCTTGCCCGCAGTAGCAAATAAGACAAGGCTACATGGTTTTGTAGGATAGCTATTTGAAGTTGTGCTTGCTCTTTGTTGAGTAACTGGATCAAAGTAGAAGTCTCATTAATGCTTTTTGCTAAGGCACAAACTACCTTACGCACAGTTAAGTAAGCCCCCATGGCCAGCCCTGGCACCCCCACCAGGGAAACTGCCAGGGAGACCACGTCTGCTTTGGCCATCAGATGGAAGTCACTTTCACAGTCTGAGGGTAAGGAACAGGTATTACAGTGGTAGGGGCACACCCATGGGAGAGCATACAACAAAGAGAGCTGGCCAAAGGCACAGGGTCCTCCGGTAGCATTGGCAGGCACATAAGAATAGGAGGTACTGCCACATATCATTACAAACCCTCTTGGTATGTAGATTGGAGTCCAAACATAAGAGGTGTTCCAGGTTTGGGTACAGTTTAGCCCTCGAGGCAACTTACACTGGGAATCTGGGAGCCCAGCTCCAGAAAAACCCGACCAGATCACGCACTCAGAAGCTGAAAGTGAGCCCATGAGCTCCAGCTTCAGCTGGCATTGATTGGTCCATTCAGCTGGCTTAGGGCTGGTCCCAAACAGATAAATGATGGAGGCCCATTTAGATGCAGACAGGGGATACTGCAAAAGATGGTTCAAACCAGACTCATTTGCCAATGCCTGGAATGGGAGTGGGACCCCAAGGAAACAGGTTTTACTGACCCTTCCCACAGTCAAGGCAGGGGCTACACAGAAATGGCTAGAATTCAGGCTAGTCTGAGCAAGTTCTACAAAAACATTATTATTTGCACTATATCGCAGCACCACTGGGGTTTGCAGCAGACTTGACATTAGAAGGATCAGAGGGATCCTCATGGTAGGGGTTGTCCATTTTGCAACAATGGGAGGCATGTATCCACGCAGAGTGGCCCTCACACTTGATGGCTATATGGGTCACCAAGGAGGACTTGGTGGGGACTGGACCAGTGTGGAGCCAAACAATTCTTTCTTCAGAACTGCTTGATCAGGACCCATCTCCAGGCTGGATACTGTGACAGGTCTCAGCTTCAGGAGGTTGGTGTGCTGCTTTAACCTGGGAATAGACAGACTGCAAAGCATTGGTTAAAGCAATACAGTACTGAACTATGCTGTCGTCCAACATGGCCAGTCCTTCCTGCCTTAGAAGTGCTCTAGGTTCCAATCCTACCTGCATGGGCCACGCTGTCACTATGTCAAATGGGGTGAGACCATGCTTCTTGTTGGGGTGATTCCAGATAGACATTAGGGTGAATGGAAGGGCATTGGGCCAGGGCATCCCCGAGTCCTGGACTAATTTAGCTAACTGGGTTTTAATATCCAAGTTTCTTCTTTCCACTTGACCGCTGCTACTTAGATGATGAGGCGTATGGAACTGCAGAGAGATGCCTAGGGCTCGGCAAATAGTCTTGACTATGTGGCTTGTGAAGTGAGTTCCCATATCACAATCAATGGAAATAGGAAGTCCATATCGGGGGAGGAGTTCTCGCAGTAGGGCTTTTGCCACGGAAGTAGCATCTGCTCTTCTGCAAGGAAAAGCCTCTACCCAACCCGAGTGTTGGGACACTATTACCAATAAGTGGTGATAGCCTCGGGCGGGAGCCAACTCTGCAAAGTCAGTTTGGAGGTTCTGGAATGGCCCATTGGACCAGGGTCATGTCGATATATGAGTAGGCTCTGCTTTTCCTACGTTGTGCAGCCGGCAGATAGAACAGGAATCACACAGTCGTTTTCCCTCCATGCTAGCGAAAGGAGCAAACCAAAATTTGGAAATATTTTTGCTTATCCCCCCTTTGCTGGAATGAGCTCCCATGTGGGCAATTTGGACAAGGTGTTGAACTAAAGTCCGTGGGGCCACGGGTCTGCAATCAGGGTGCTTCCATATACCCCGCTCATCTGTAGTGCAACCCGCCTTTCCCCATACATGTAGTTCCCCAGGTGAGGCTTGCGCTTGGAGGGCCCTCAGTTCCTCCAAGAGAGGGGGTGGCCTGTATGGGGGAAGAGATGGCTAGCACAATGGTGCCTGCTGGACCCTGCAATTCAGCTGCCTTAGCGGCAGCATCTCCCATACAGTTTACCTTTGCTTCAGGGGAAGAAGATGAGGTGTGTGCTTTGCAGTGAATGATTGCCAGCCCTTTGGGTAATAGGACAGCTTCCAGCAGGGCCTGAACATACGGAACGTAAGAAATGGGGGATCTACTAGAGATAAGGGAATCCCTCTCTTACCACAGTACTCCAAAAGAGTGGCAAACTGTGGTGTTTTGGACTACCTAGGGTCATTGGGGTTGTCATAGTGATAAATGGGAGAGTCGTTTAGGTGCTAGGAAAACCTGTCTGTCTCCTCTCTCTCTCAGTTCTCTTTCAATAAAGACTTCTATTACAGCTCTGAATAAGCTGTCCTCCTTATTGGATTATAATTTCCCTTAAAACTCTACACAAACCCCAAAGGCGTACCTTTGGTCGGTAAAAATATTAACTGTCAAACCTTCAGCAATAATACAGGCCCGTGTCAAGGCAACCAGTTCAGCAGGCTGAGCAGAGGACAAATCAAGTAGGGCAAAAGCCTCCAGGATATCTGTTTCAGTACACATTGCACATCCTGCAGATAACTTTCCTGTTGGAGTGCACAAACAGCTTCCGTCCACGAAAAGAGAAAGGTCCGAGTTAGGGAGTTCAACATATGAGAGATCTAAACGGGGAGTTGTGAGAGAGTCAACGGCCTCCAGACTGTTGCGTGGCAGGGTATGCTTTAAACCTTCCTCTGGCATGGGCAGCAGAGAGGCTGGGTTAAGGAGTGGAGAGCAGATAAAGGAAATGTTTTCCTGTGCCAATAGGGCGAGCTCATACTTTGTTTGCCTGACAGCCGAAAGATGCTGTATTTTATGTTGAGTTAAAAGGGCTTGTACTGCATGAGGAACTGCCACTACGAGAGAGTGCCCCAGGATCAAGTCCGAGACCTTCATGACAATTTTGGCCACAGCCGCAACTGTCCGCAGGCAGGGAGAAAGGCCCCATGCTACGGGATCTAGATCCAGGCTGTAGTATGCGACTGGGCACATGTAGGGGCCACGGTTCTGTGTCAAAACTCCTAACATGAAACCTTTTGACGCATGGCAATGCAAAGTAAAAGGCTTACCATAGTCGGGCCAAGCTAGGGCAGGGGGAGGCGCTAGAGCCTTTTTGAGAATCCCAAAAGCTTCCCTTGCTTCTTTAGACCAGCAGAGTGGTCTGGTGAGGTGTCCACGAGGAGGGAGTACAAGAGCTTGGTCATGATAGCATACTCAGAAATCCACTGCTGACAATAGTTGGCCACCCCCAGGAAACGCCGAAACTGTTGCTTGGTGGCAGGCTGTGGGAGAGCCAGAATGGCCTCCACCCAGGACCCCTTTAACTTGTACTCGCCTGCGGAGATTCGATGACCTATATAATATACCTCTGGGAGACAAAATTGTAGCTTCTCCTTTGGCACCTTAGGCCCTTTGTGAGCTAGGTGACACAAGAGTTTAAGTGAGGCTTCTTTACAGATAGAAAGAGTATCAGCAGCTATCAACAAATCATCGGCATAAGTAATCAGTGCCGACCCTGGTGGTGGGAGAAAATCAGTTAGGGTCTCCTTCAAAGCCAAACAAAACAGACTTGGAGAATCCCGGAAACCATGTGGCAGCCGGGTGAATCTCATTTGGTACCCCCTATAGGTGAAAGCTAATAAGTACTGCGATTGTTTAGCTACAGGGACAGAGAAAAATGCACTGCTCAAATCTATTACCGTAAAATATTTCACAGATATTGGGACTGATGCGAGTATAGTAGAAGGGTTAGGAACAACAAGATGTAGTGGTATTACAAAATCATTCATAGCCTGCAAGTCCTGAACAAATCTATATATTTGTCTTCCCGCAGAATCGAACCTCCCCTTTTTAGGAACTGGCAAAATGGGAGTATTGACAGGACTGGTGGTAGGTACCAGGATTCCCTGAGACAACAAGGAATCTATGACCAGGGTTATCCCTTCCTCTGCTTGAGGGGACAGCTTATATTGGGGAATATGAGGGAAGGACTGGTTGGGTTTTATTTGAATCTCTACAGGCTGAACCCCCAATAGCAATCCCACATCATTGCTGTGGGTTGCCCACAAAGAGTTGGGCACAATGCTGAGGTCCTCCTGTTGGCCACCAGGAGGCCCCTTTAGCTCCCCCTTCTGTAACCAGGGCCATCAGGAAATTTGGAGTCTGATCAGTGGGGAGGTCCAGAAACACTCCCTCCGGAGTACAGACTATGGTAGCTCCCAATTTCACAACAGGTCTCTTCCCAGAAGGTTAACTGGGGTAGAATGGCTTAGCAAAAAGGCATGTTCATACGTCAGGGGCCCAGTCTGCAGGCTTGCAGGTTGGGACACATTATGTAACAGAGGCCTACCTCCCACCCTGACAGTGCTGATCTTCTCCCCAGAAGGGCAAAGTTGTGGAACAGCATCGGCTCATATGGTGGACCATGTGGCCCCAGTATTTACGAGCAGGGGCAGCTCCGTGCCAGCAACAGTGCACTCTAGAAAGGGCCCATCATGATTTATAGGTAGAGAGACTGCAGTAATGGGGTTTTCATTTGCGGTATTATGGAGCACATTGAAACCGTCTTTATCCAAGTCTAGTCAGGAAGCAAAGAGGCTTGGGTTAAAATGATTGGAGGAGTCCTGGAGCTGGTCCCGAGGCCAGAGTGGGGGATGCATGGCCCTTAGAGAAATTGGTTGTTGTGGCTGAGCAGCGCCACCTGCTGTCGGGTCATGCATGGAGACCAGAGGCATTGAATGTCCTTTGGGTCTCTTGGGACATTCGTTTTTCCAGTGCCCCTCTTGTCTATAGTAGTAGCAAGTATTTTGTCTCAAAGTCCCAGATTGGTTGTGATGGAGTAATTGCTGGGACCTATGAAGTGGGTCCCCCATTGATTTTTACCTCCATTTGCTGGACTTGAAGTGTGCAGAGACGATCTGCTTGCTCCTGGTGTTTCAGCTGCCGGTCTTCTTTTTCTGCTACGATTCGATCCCAGATTTGGGCACACAACTCCTGAAAGCTGTCAAGGTTTCGAGTTCTCCAGTCCAAAACCGCATCCTCCAGCCATTGACAGACCACCGGTAACAGTCCCTGGACATAAGTCCCAACTACCAGGGCTCGGGTACCCTCGGCAGCTGGGTCAGTCCCAGAGAACCTTCTGAGAGCTGACAGTAATCGGGCTCTGTAATCAGCTGAGTGCTCATCTTCACCCTGTTTAACTGCCTGCACCTTTCACCAGTCATGTGGGGGCACCAGTTCTTCTATAGATTCTAGTAACCTGTTTCTGTAGGTGATTAGCTGAGTACATTGATCGTGGGTATCATGACCAGGGTCTTCTAGGGGCCAGGCATTCTGATTACCTCCCTCCCTGGTTTTAGCAAGGAATGAAACCTTTTGTTCTCCTGACAGAACACCAGACAGGAGCCGTTCTATATCGCCCCAGGTGGGGTTGTAAACTGCAAATAGCTGCCACAGCTTTCGCCTGAATTTTCCTGGTGCATCCCACAGTTTAGGAAACGTGTTAGATCAGTTCATTACATCTGCTGGGGTCCAGGGCACATGAACTATACTTGGGTTGCCTCCACTTGGGTTCGGGTAAACTCGCAGTGGTGCAATTGTCAGTGTTTCGAGCTGGTCCTTTTTCCCAAAATCTGGGAAATTTGTTTGGTTTACAGAAAAATGGTGAAGGTTTAATGGGTCCTGCCACTTTGGCACTAGACTGAATAGATTCCATCCTTTTTGGAGCTGTACCCGATGGGCTCCCAATTTTTTAAGAGGTTGGGGTGCATGCATCTCTGGAGTTGAGAAAGGGGATCTCCTAGGAGTTTTCTTGTCTTTCTTGTCTTGGGTGGACTATCATCAGGTGAAGTGGCACTTCCTGAAACAGTGGTTGAGGAAATCTCACCCAGCTGGGGTAGGTCCCTAGATGGGGTTTCAGGAACCTGAGCTGGCCAGGGTGGGCCTCCGGATGAGCCAGGTCCCTCTTCCCCCTGAGGCTTGGGCAAGGGCATTGATTAGGGGATTAGTAAAAATCTGAGGTGAGATTACAGATGGAAAGGTGGCCGCCACAAGTGGCAGTGCAGAAGGGGAAGCCAAGGCGGACCCTATTATAGGGAATGCCAAGGGCTTTCCCTTTTCCTGCTCTCTTCTTATAAGGCCCCATTCCCATCTTCCCTCCACCTCATCCTCCCACAAGGGCCAAATCTCCATCTGTCTGGGATGGTTATCCTCAAGATTATGACGCAAATTCATCAGAATCACCAGGTCAAAACTACCCTCCAGCTGAAATTGCAATGAGGGATCATCCCGGGTATAGAAGTTCCATCTAGTAACATATCTGAGCACGCGCTTCCCATACTTCCTATGCATAACAGCTACTGGAGTGTTCCCAGGGACACTTAGACTGACCACTTCCTCCCATCCTGACAGGCCCAAGTGGAGAACTGCTCCAAAAGACAGAAAGGGAAAGGGAACAGGGCTCAGATCCAAACCAGGCAGGGCATCCCCTGCAGGGTAACACGAGGGTAGGAGGACACAGGGAAGGAAGGGTAAACCAGACTAACCAGAAGCTAAACCTGAATCAAAACCAGAAGAAACCAGAACCTCGAGGCAATCTTGAAACTTATTTCTCTGGTGCTAAGTAGGTGGTGGTGCTTACCACGGGCTGCACCCCAGGCTAGCCCATGTTTCACTGATCCCACTTCTGACACCAGATTGTCGAGGAAATTTTAAGAGTGTTCAGTCAGCGGAGGACACACTTAGTAGAAGGTAAAAAGTTTATTAGAAAATTATACGCAGCTGCAGACCCTGGGACCAAAACAAAGGCCCAAGAGCCCCTAACAAAGGGTGGAGTTACCTTATATAGATAGTACATTATCTTAATACATTCATACATACATCACATAGTGTGACTTGGCTTTTCTCCAATCCTGAAATGGCTGTACCATCTTCTCATGAGAGGAAGATGCTCTACTTTCCTTATATGGGGGTCTGCTACCTGGCTGTTTTCCTAAGTTTCAGTTTCTGCCTTTGTCTCTTTCTCATGCTAATTCACCCTTCTCCCAGGCCCAGCAGAGTATGTGACCCCTTGCTCTAGCTGAAATGGAGTCTTCAGGTTACAAAATGGAGTTAGCCAGTTGCTATATTCAATTTTTCCTACAAGAGCAATGCTTGAAGAAGAATTACTAAGATTAGCTTTCATCAGCCAAGTGTGAACTCCTGAAGCATTGTAACAGTCTTATCATGGAATCACAGACAGTCCTGTGGTGCAGGCCAATTTTCTTGCCACCCAGGGAAGCAGCATTACTCTGCGCCATGCTTATTCAAGGACTGGGACAGTCAGTGGTTGGCCTGGACAGCACAAGAGGAGCCCACAACAGCAGGTTCTTCCAGACTGCCATCCTCTAGATCCTCTCCCTCCCTGGAGGCCTCCAATGAGGAGTTTGAACCCGGCACCTGTCATCCCCAGTGCAGTACTTCAAGGGTCCTGTCATCCTCTCCAGATGAGGCTACTTATCAGAGGCTTTGGCCTACAGGGACGGCCCCCACGCCCATCAAGACCTCTTGTGGCAGACGGTGGTGAACCTAAACTTAAAGATAGAGGTTGTCAGGAAGGATTTTGACCCCCTTTTTGACATGAGTGATGCCTCCCCCTCCAGGCTTACCGTGCCCTTTCAGGAAGGGGTCTTCAGGATTGTGAAGTAACACTGACAGATGCACTCATCAATCCTGCCAGCGTCAAAAACTGCTGAATGCAAATACCATGTCCCACCAGACAAATTTGGCTTCCTGTTTAACTATCCCACACCTGATTCCTTAGTGGTGGATTTGGTGAACCAGAAAGAGAGACAGGGACAAATGGCTGCCATGCTGGAAAACAAAGAGGCCAAGAAACTGGACCTCTTTGGCAGAAAGATCTATTCCACCTCAGCCCTCCAGCTCCATATCACCAACCAGCAAGTGCTCATTGGGCGATACATCTTCAACATGTGGAATTCTATGGAATGCTTCTGGAATCTGGTCCCACATGAACACATCAGGGACTATGAGACCATGGTGGAGGAGGGCCTGCTGGCTTTGAACAATGTGATGATGACATCTTGGGATGCGTTAGACATGGCTAGTCATGGCATGGCATGATCAGTTGTCATGTGAAGAGCTGCCTGGATTCAAGGGTCTGGTCTGTCATTCCAAATGCAACAGGTCATCTGGGATCTCTCATTCAAAGGGCTCAAGCTGTTCACAGAGTCTGCGGATTCCAAGCTTCATGGGATGAAGGACACTAGGGCCACCTTGAGATCATTGGGCATGTACATGCCGCAGGAGGCCAGGCATGCCTTCCCGGTCCAACAGTCCCAGCAGCCATTGTGACGCTGTCTGGGTCTAGGGGACTGTGTATGATTATTTTTTCATATTTCCAATAATCCATATGTGATATGCCATGTTTGGTATCAACAGAAAGGTTGTAAAATGCTAGGAAGGATTATATGTTTTATATGTAGGTATCATATTTGTAATAGAATCTAGGAATCTTATTTGTCTTATGTATGTTCCAAGTTGTTTGAGCTGAGGCAATCCCAGACGGGGCAAACTATTGTTCTGTTAATGGCCAATCAGGAGAGGACTCCCAGCTACAGTAGGCCCAAGAGGAAAGCTCTTTGACCAGTTACCCAGACTGACCATGTGGCCCACCTTCATTTTGATCTGGCAAGGACTCTGAGATAAAAGGCCATCGCCCATTCTCCATTTTGTCTTTAGTCTCTAGTCTCAAGTCTATCTGCAACCAACACCTGCCTCTGGAACTATTATTCTGGGACTGAACAAAGGAATGAGACCCACCCAGCTGCTGCTGCTGCTGCTGGGTGCACACCAGAGGACTGGGACTAACTTGCAAACTACAGGACGTTCAAGGATTTGTTTTCTATGGACTCTAAATCACTTGTATGTATGTGATTCACTTTGACGCTTTAACATCTCTCATATGTAGCTTGTTTTTCCATTTATATTAAACCATTAGTTGTAGTTACTAAAGGATTGGCTGGCAGCGTGGTATTTTGGGTAAGATCCAGGCCTATATTGTTCTGGGTGATGTGGCTGGCCCTTTGGGTATCTTAAAGATACCCAGTGGCTAGAGGGAGCCATAGGAACTGATGTGAAGTAAGGGGGCTGTTTCTGCTTTGTTTTGCTCAGTGATGACCAGAGTGGGGGAATCAGGAGCATATTTTGTTACTGACTGGGGGACTGGTTTAAGTACCACCCATCAGTGGTTTGAGGGTTTGGCCCCTGGTTTTGCAGCTTGCCCTGATTTTGGCACATTCAGAAGGTTATCCCAGGAGGCCCGGGTCACAGCCACAACAGCAACAGCAGCAGCAACAGCAACTGCCACACTAGAGGCCCTACCAACTCTCCCAGCACCATAATGGGGGAACTGAAAGAGACAGAGGCTGGGAAGGGAGAGGCTCTAGGTCTCAGGGAAGCAGCCAGACGCCCTACCAGCTCCTGTTCCGCCAGCCAGATGCAGAAGTTATGATCTCTTGCTGGAGGGTTGTGACACACCCACCAGCCAGTCCCCACTGTTTGGGAACTGTCTAGGCCCTTTCTACCATCAGTGGGCAACATCACATCAAACCGCTGGATACTAGAGACAGTGTCCAGGGGCTAGTCCATCCAGTTCAGATCCAAACCTTGGGAAAGAAAACCGTCCCTTTACACCAGATTCAGGGACCCATTACATGAACTTTAGCTGCACCAGAAATGCAGCAAACTGCTATCCCTAGGGGCAATAGAAAAAGTCCCCAGGAAAGACCAGGGAAAGGGATTCTATTCCTGTTACTTCCTGGTCCCCAAACCAAACAGCCATCTGACACCCATTTTGGATGTCAGGGCCTTTAACAGACACTTAAGGAAACCAAATTTCTGCATGGTTTCCTTATCACAAATCATCCTGGCCTTAGACACCAGGGAGTAGTTTGTGGCCCTCAATCTCAAAGCCACTTACTTTCACATAGCCATGAGACATGAACACAGAAGTCTCCTCCATTTCATGGTAGGGGAGCACAACTTCCAATTCACCTCACTCCCATTTGGCCTATGTCTGGCCCCCAGAATGTTCACCAAGTGCATGGTGGCCATGGTGGCCCACTTAAGGAAATGTGGTGTAAGAATATACCCATATCTAGATGACTGGTTAATAAAGGGAAGGTCCAAATACCAGGTGCACCATAGAGTCCAGGTAACCAGGCAGCTGTGCAGGAAGTTAGGGCTCCACATAAACCTAGAAAAGTCAAAGCTCTCCCCAAAAAGGAGGTTAGAGTTTATAGGGGCTCTCTAGGACTCAGTAAAAGGGAGGGCATTTCTGCCCCCATCAGGGTTTCAATCCATGTGCACCATCATCTTGGAGCTCCACAGGACTCCAATTACGACACCCAGGTGCTGCCTCCAGCTACTGGGCCACATGGCAGCTCCACATCACTAATAAGAATGGCCCACCTGAGAATAAGACCTTTCTAACTCTGGCTAGCCACGGTCTTTCACGATGACACTCACTGAACAAAGTGGTCTCCATTCCTCCTCCAGGGTTCTGGCAACACTAGAAATTTGGTAGGACCCTCATTTTGCCTTTGGTGTGTGTGGGGGGGGTCCTTTTGAGACTGCAAACCCCTTGGTGACCCTCATAACTGATGCTTCAGATCATGGTTGGGGAGCCCATATCTCAGGGGGGGGGTCTATAAATTCAGGGGACTTGGTCAATCAAGGACAGCCCCCTTCACATCAATTTAAAAGAGCTCAGGGCAATTCAGTTGGTAAACTGCGCCTTCGTGGACATAGTGAAAGGGAAAACAGTACAAATCCTAACAGACAACACAGCAGCAATGTTTTACATGAACTCTTGGGGGGGGGTCACTCCCTTGCATTGCGCAAGGAAGAGCTCACAGCTTTGGGAACTAGTTGTGATATATAACTAGTTGTGATATACAATTTCACCCCAGTAGCAACTCACCTCCTTGGGTCAAACAATGACAGGGCAGACTCGCTGAGCAGGGAATTTCTCTCGCACAAGTGGTCCCTGCACTTGGAGGTAGTGAACTACATTTTCAGACTTTGGGGCACACCCCAAATAGACTTGTAGGCACCCTGTATTTTGGGGGCCTCTGAAATCAAGTAGGAGGTAAACATTTAAGCAGTTTCTATGTGCTGTGAGTTTTCCACTGAGGGACAACAACTCCCATGTTCCCTTGGGAGAGGGACAGAGGGAGACCCTTGCTGACCGCCAGGAAGCAGAGGGGAACAAACGCGTCTCCTCAGAAAGAGAGAGAGAGAGACATGCCTGAATCTGGAAGCTGCTGAGAGTGCTCCTGGCGCTCCTGAAGCTGCTCCTGGGGTTCCTGACACTGCTGGAGGCTCACTCAAGGAGGGAGCTTCAGAGGTTGCTGGCTTACTCAGCCCAAAAGCTGGGTCTGAGCCTAGAACTGGCAGAGCTAGGTCTGCAGTGATAGTGTGAGTGTCTGTCTCCCTCCTCCAATCTGAAGCAGAGCTTGTAAAGCCAGGGAGTCTGGGCCTGTGGGGAGGCAGTGTGGCAGTCCCTTTGAACCAGGGCCAGGACAACAGACCATTGGTTGGGCTCACTATGGATCTGCAGTGTGGTTCTGAGTGGATACACTGGACCATCAGCATGCTGCCTTTTCTCCTTCATTGAGCCTCCAAGCACACCCACGCAAGCCAGTGGTTGGGGTTCTGAACTCTGGAGAGTGTGCCGTCTAAGTTGAAAAAAGGGCTGTGAACATGCCAGTTAGATAAGTTTCCTGTAAACTGTATTCTGTGTCTGCTCACTGATTTATTTACTTGCCTCTGTGTATTCAAATTAACAGTAATACTCAATTCCATCCTGTTATGATAAGTTTCTGTGTTAAGTTTGTTACATGCAATTGATATATATATATATATAGGAATTGAAACCGGATATTATAGGGATAACAGAAACATGGTGGAATAGTAGTCACAACTGGTGTATGGGCATTAAAGGCTATGTGCTCTTTACAAAAGACAGAGGTAATGGCAAAAGTGGCGGTGTGGCATTGTATATCAATGATGCAATAGAATGCAAAGAAATTCAGAGTGATGAAATTAACAGGACAGAGTCTATCTGGCTCAAAGTCACATTGGAGAAGAAAGTTACTAGAGTTTCTCCTGGATTAGTGCTTGGGGTGTGGTACAGACTGCCAGGATCTGATTTGGACATGGATAGAGGCCTTAAAGGAAGTAAACACTACTGGGAACTGTGTGATTATGGGAGATTTTAACTTCCCAGATATAGACTGGCAGATATGTGGTAGCAGCAATAAAAGGGCCCAGATTTTCTTGGAGGTGATAGCAGATGAATTTCTCCATCAAGTGGTTTCCAAACCAATGAGAGGAGACACAGTCTTAGATTTGGTATTAGTCAGTAGTGAGGACCTCATAGAGGAATTAGTTGTAGGGGACAACCTAGGTTCTAGTGAACATGCGCTAATCCAATTTAAACTGAATGGAAGGGTAAACAAAAATAAATCTGTGACCAGAGTCTTTGACTTCAAAAGGGCTAACTTCAAAAATTTAAGGGAATTAGCTAGGAAAGTGGACTGGACCAAAGAACAGGGGACTGCAAACAGGGGAGTTTGCAAGGGAAGGAGTTGGTACCAGCTGCGTCCTACTGAAGGATCTCGGGAAGGTGGGTGGGTGCAAGCCCACCCACTTCTAAAGCCCTTCCCCCAGCCTAAGGGGGAAGCGGCACTAGACGGGGCTTCAAAAAGAGTCTGGAGGACAACTAAAGAGAAAACAGGGATGGGTGTGAGGTCACAGGTTCAAAACTAGGGTTTAAGAAGGGGATACCGAGCAGAGAACCCTGGACAGCGCCCACTGCTCCCGAAACGTGTCGAGGGAGCCAGCGGACGCCGCCCAGAGGAACTCTGCCCAGAGACGTGCACGGACGAGGGAGCGGAAATAGGCCCCACAGTTGCAGGCCCTTCCCTCTGCCAACCTCCTCTCCCGAGTTTTATAGGTGGCCACTTTCGCGTAAGCCAAGAGGAGGTTGGCAAGGAGGTCCCGTGACTTAGTGGGGCCACGGATGGGGAGTGCATAAAGGTACAAGTGTGGGGAAAAGTGCAGCCAGAACCTCAAGAGGAGGTTCTGGAGGAGCCAGAAAAGGGGCTGCAACCTGTCACATTCTAAATAGACGTGTGCCAGGGTCTCCCTCGCACCGCAAAAGGGGCAGGTGTCAGGGCGAGGGGTGAACCGCACCAAGAACACGCCCGTGCTCACGGCTCCATGTAGGAGCCGCCAACTGATGTCCCCGGTGGGCCTTGGAGTGAGGGTGGCATACAGACTGGCCCACCGGGGTTCCTCGCCCACCACGGGTGGAATCAGGTCCCGCCACTTTGTATCAGGGCGGGACACTAGGGCAAGGAAATGGATGGTATGGAGCACGAGCGTGTAGAGATGTTTACGGGGCGTGGTTCGGAAAGAGGCCGGCTGCAGGTCTAGCAGCCGGCTCGGGGTATGGGGCGGGGATGGCCGGGGGGGGCTGATGGGGCCGAGGCCCAATCAAGAGTTCTGGAGGGCCGGGGCTGAGAGGGGGGCGGGGAGTACCCTCTCGCAGGACCCGCCCGAGGTAAGCCTGAGCAGCGGGAGGCAAAGCAGCCCTCACCTCCTGGAGTAGGCGCCGGGGGGTACGAGGGGTGGAGAGCCCCATGCACCGAGCCAGCTCATGGGGATCCACCCAGTCCCCCCGGGCATAGTCCAGGAGATCTCCGACCCGGGTGACACCTGCCATGACCAACCTCCGCCTCATGGAGGGGGCCTCCGCCACCTGCACACCAAGATGGAGGTTGTGTAGCAGGGGCTCCGCGAGGAGGTCCTCCCCCTCGGTGGGTATAACTGACCTGGAGGCTGCAAAGAGCCTCCAGGTCCGGAGGAGGTCATGGTAGAAGGCCGGCAGCTCGGAGATGTCTCGCGGAGCACGTCTCAGGTTGAGATAAAAGAGCTGCTGGTCGTATCGGAGCCCTCGGTAGCGGCGGAGGAAGGTACGTGCCAAGTGGCTCCATGCCGGACTACCTGCACCATAAAGGAGTCTCTGCAGGGCCTGGAGGTGGAAGGTGTGGACCTGGCTGCGGACGCAGCACAGGCCCTGCCCCCCTTCCTCCAGGGGAAGGCTCAGAGTCCCTGCAGAGACCCAGTGTAGTCCTGTCCAGGAAGCCCAGGGGTGGGCTCAGGGTGTTGAGCCGGTGCCAGAGCATGGACAGGATGAGCTGGTTGATGACCAGTGCCCGTCCCTGAAGGGAGAGGCACCGCAGCAGTCCTGTCCACCTCCGGAGCCGGTCAGCAACCCTGCCCTCTAATTCATGCCAGTTCTCCCCCGGGGAGGGATGGGTGGCAGAAAGGTAAACGCCCAGATAGAGCAGCAGACCCGCGCTCCACCGGATGGCCTGAAGCGCGGGTGGGAGGGAGCCGACCAGCCACCCGGCCCCTACCATCAGGCCAGAGCTCTTGACCCAGTTGACCCGGGCGGAGGAGGCTGCCGAGTAGATGGCCTGACAAGCCTCCAACCGCACCAGGTCACCCGGGTCCTGGACCACGAGGAGTACGTCATCAGCGTATGCCAACAAGACCAGCCGCAGCTCTGACTCAGGGAGCACCAACCCTGTCAGCCTCCAACGGAGGAGACAGAGGAAGGGCTCGATGGCCAGAGCGTACAGCTGGCCTGACAGCGGACAGCCTTGACGCACTCCTCGCCCGAAGCTGACAGGCTCGGTCAGGGTCCAGTTGAGCTTGACCAGACACTCCATGGAGGCGTACAGCACCTGGAGAAACCCCACAAACCGGGGCCTGAAGCCAAACACCCGCAGGGTGCCCAGGAGATACCTGTGGTCCATCCTGTCGAACGCTTTCTCCTGGTCCAGGGCCAGGAGGGCGAACAACAGACCATCCCTACACCCGAGCTCTAAGAGATCCCGGACCAGATAGAGGTTGCTAAAGATGGAACGGACCGGGACGGTGTAAGTCTGGTCGGGATGGATCACGTCCTGCATCATGGACCCCAGGCGCAGCGAGATGGCCTTGGCTACTATTTTGTAGTCCATGCTGAGGAGTGAGAGGCGTTAGGGTCGGTTGGATCCAGGGAGAAAAGACCGGCGTAGAAGGCCCTGGCCCTTCCACGCATCTCCTCCGGATCCGTGAGGGGGGTGCCATCCTCCGCCAAGAGGCAGGTGACATGCTTTTTAGCCCCCCTCCGTTTCTCCAGGGCATAGAAGAAGCGGGAGCCGCGATCCATCTCCCGAAGGAGCTGGATGTGGGATCGAACGAAGGCACCCTGGGCCCGAAGGTCCTCGAGGGCCCGCAGCTCCTCCCGCTTCTCCTGGTGCACCTCGCGGAGGGATGGATCCTCAGGACTGATGGCCAGACGCCTCTCAAGCTCCAAAACCTCCCGCTCCAGCTGCTCTATCTCCGCATCCCTCCACCGGCTGGCCCCCCGGGTGTAGTCACGGCAGAAGAGCCGGGCACGCACCTTCCCCACGTCCCACCAACGCCGCGCCGAGGGAAAGGCAGCCCTCTGCCTCCTCCAGGCCAGCCAAAACTCCCGGAAGGACGCCACAAAGCCCACATCCTCCAGCAGGCTGTTGTTAAAGTGCCATCACGGTCACCAGATGGTGATCCAAGAAAGGGGCCGGTCGAATGCTGGAGGAGTGGGCCCGTGCAAGATGATGTCGGGACAGATAAATGCGGTCCAACCGGGAGTGGCATGACCGATGGTCCCCCACCCGGACAAAGGTGAAGGTCACCCCATCATCTGAGTGGTGGTCACGCCAGCCGTCCACCAGGGAGTGATGGTCAATCACCTCCCTGAGGACGTCTGTGGTGGCCGGACACTGCTCGGTCCCTGTGCGGTCCCGTTCCTCAAGGGTGGTGTTAAAATCCCCACCGAGGACCAGGCACTCTCGAGGATCCAAGGTGCCGAGGAAGGCGGCCACCTGACGATAGAATTGCACCCGCTCCGGGCCCGATGTCAGGGCATAGACGTTGACCAGATTCAATGCCAGCCCCTCCATACGGACCCAGAGGTGCAGCAGGCGGCCCGGCACAACCTCGGCGACCCCCAGCACCTCAGGCTGCAGGCCGGGGGAGAACAGGGTAGCCACACCGCCGGAGTGGGTGGCCAGATGCCTGAGGTACACCCCGTTCCCCCACTCCAGCCGTCAACTGGGCTCGGCGGCTGGATCCGTGTGGGTCTCCTGCAGGAAAACCACAGAGTACACCCCCTCCCGAAGGAAGGAGAGCACCTGGGTCCTGCGGAGACCCCACCTGCAGTCATTGGTGTTTAATGTTGCGAAGATGATTGGTGCCATGAGGGTGGCTGGGGGGGATCCTCGGAGGTGGCGGGAGTGCCAGCGGGCTCCATCAGGCCACGCAACAATCCGTGACTGACCCGGTAAGTCATGAGGGAGTCACGGAAGGTGCGGGCCCTCTGGTAATCCGTGGCATCCCGCTTCCCGGTCCCTTTACCCTCCTTCAGCAGGGCCCTCACAGCTTGGAGGATGAGATGGAAGTCCCCCCAGCGCTGCAGGGCGAGCCGCACCCAGTTCCTGGCCCCACGAGTGTCGGCCAGGAACGCGCGCAGCTCCCCCGGCGGCACCAGGGGGCCCGGGATTGGAGGTTCCCAGTTGTCCTCCGGTAGGGTCTCGGAAGTGGCCCCACAGCCAGCCGGGAGTAAAAGACAGGGCGCAGAGCCCCGTCTTGGTGCCTATGTTGCGGGCACCATATCTCCTGGCTGAACCCCCAGTGCAAGGAAGGGTGGCGGTGGAGGGAGGACAGCAGCCCCAGGGACAGGGGGAACCACAAATACCACCTCCCGGGACGTGGCTCATGGCATCGGGAGAGCCACCATCCCGGGGATGGTAGCAAAATGGGATGGGGCTAGGTTAGGAAAGGGGGGAGCGATAAAGGGAGGGGTGGGGTTAGGGGCAGGAATAGAAGTGATGGCAAGATGGGGAGGAGTGGTAGTGGGAACAGGGGCCCCGGTGGTCAAGCCACTGGGGTGCAGCTCCCCTTGACCAGGCACGGGATTTTCTAGAAGAGAGTGAGGAACGGGATCCGCACTGACGCTGGGCGCGGGTTGGTCCCCCGCATCCTCAGCATCAGATACGGGGAAATAAACAAGTGAGGGTAAGGGCAGCTGTCCACCTAGGGACAATACCCCGGGACCCAGCTGCTCAGTGCCGGCCATGGCCTCGAGAGGCTCGGCGGCCACTGCTGAATTAGCCAGAGCAGCCAGGCAGGTGAAGCAATAGGTGCCTTCTGGTGGCATCTCTCCGGAAACAGGTAGGAGAGTTACAGGAGGAGGTGTCACGACTCAGGGGTATCTATGCCCTGGAAAATTCCTTGACAGTATCCACAATGAGGCCTGCAAGGAGGAGGTCCCTATCCCAGTGCCAAGGGCTACTGCCACAGCTCTGGAAACAGATGGGATGCCTATAGCAGAGGAAGGACACTGGCAGCTGGTCACCTCTGGCAGTAGACAGTGCTCCACGCCTGCTCACATCCCACCATCCATTGTGGTGAGGAACTGTTATGTGGTGCTGGACACACTGAAGGAAGTAGAGGAGATGCCATCCACCCCAAAGGCTGGGCAGATCACAGCCACCTCACCTGAGGAAATGGAGGGTTGTGGTGATTGGGGACTCCCCCTGAGAGGAACGGAGGCATCCATCTGTCACCCTCACAAGGCCTCTAGAGAGGTATGCTGCCTGCCAGGTGCCTGTGTCTTAGATGTAACAGAGGGATTGTCAAAAATCATCCACCCCTCAGACTACTACCCCATGCTTTTTATCCATGTGGGTACCAATGATACTGTGAGAGGTGATCCTCAGCAGATCAAAGGTGACTTCGGGGCTCTGGGAGCGAGGGTGAAGGAGTTTGGAGCACAGGTGGTGTTCTCCTCGATCCTTCCAGTCAAGGCTAGAGGCCTGAGGAGAGACAGATGCATCCTAGAGGTGAATTCCTGGCTTCGAAGATGGTGTGGTCAGGAGGGATTTGGCTTCCTTGACCATGGAGTCCTGTTTCAGGACAGAGGATTGATAGGCACAGATGGCCTTCACCTGTCCAGGAAGGGGAAGAGCGTATTTGGGCACAGACTGGCTGACCTAGTGAGGAGGGCTTTAAACTAGGTTCAATGGGGGAAGGAGACCAAAGCCCAAAGGTAAGTGACAATGTGGGTGATCTGGGGGAAGGGATGGAACTGGGGGGGGGGGGAGGCTGGGACTGTAGCACTAGGAATAAAAGAGAAGGTAGTTGGAACATGGGAGGGGAATCAAATAAATGTCTTAAGTGCTCTACTGAAGCACCAATATGCAAGGAGTGTGGGGGAGGAGAACTCCAAGAAAAAATGCAAGGAGGTTTCTGTAATAGAATTGGAAATCAACATGACAAAGTAGGGCAATCGGCCGGGTATCTTAGGTGCCTATACACTAATGCAAGGAGCCTAGGAAATAAGCAAGAGGAATTGGTAGTACTAGCGCAGACAAGGAACTATGATATTATAGGAATAACAGAGACGTGGTGGGATAGTCTGCACAACTGGAGCTCTGCCATGGAGGGGTATAAACTGTTCAGGAAAGACAGGCAGGGAAGAAGAGGGGGAGGAGTAGCACTATATGTAAAAGAGCTCTATGACTGCTCAGAGCTCCATTATGGAAGTGGAAGCGTGCCAGTAGAAAGTCTGTGGGTTACATTGAGAGGGGAAAGCAACAAGGGGGATGTTGTGGTGGGGGTCTGCTATAGACCACCAGACCAGAAGCAAGAGGTGGATGAGGTGTTCAATAGACAACTAGCGGAAGCTTCTACATCACAGGCCCTGGTGCTGATGGGGGACTTCAATTACCCTGACATCTGCTGGGAGGCCAATACAGCAGTGCATGGGCAATCCAGGAAGTTTTTAGAGAGTGTTGGGGAAAACTTTCTAGTACAAATGCTGGAGGAACCAACTAGGGACCTTGCACCGCTCAACCTGCTGCTCACAAACATGGAAGAATTGATCAGGGACATAGAGGTAAAAGGCAAGCTAGGCAGTAGTGACCATGACATGGTTGAGTTCAGGATCCTGATTAAAGGAAAGAAGGAAAGAAGCAAAACAAAAACCCTGGACTTCAAAAAAGCAGATTTTGGCTCCCTCAGAGAACTGATGGGCAGGGTCCCTTGGGAAGCTAATCTGAAGGGGAAAGGAGTCCAAGAGAGTTGGTTCTATTTTAAAGACACCCTGCTAAGGGCACAGGAAGTTGCCATTCCAATTAGGAGAAAGAACAAACATGTGAGGCAGCCAGAATGGCTTAGCAGAGAACTCTGCTCTGAGCTTAAACATAAAAAGGAGGCTTACAAGAAGTGGAAGCTTGGTCAGATGACCAAGGAGGCATATAAAGATATTGCTAGGGACTGCAGGGATAAAATCAGAAAGGCCAAAGGACAAATGGAATTGCGGCTAGCGAGGGATGTAAAGGATAACAAGAAGGGGTTCTACAAGTATGTTAATAACAAGAAGAGGATCAGGGATGGTGTAGGCCCCTTGCTGAATAGGGCAAGCATCCTTGTGACAGAGGATGAGGAAAAAGCTGAAGTGCTCAATGCATTTTTTGCTTCAGTTTTCACAGGCAGGGTCAGCTCCCAACCCTCTACCATGGGTGTGGCAGATGGGAGAGAAGAAGACAGGCCCTTGGTGACGGAAGGTCAGGTTAGGGACTGCTTGAAGAAGCTGGATGTGCACAAGTCCATGGGGCTGGATGAATTGTATCCAAGAGTGCTAAGGGAATTGGCCGATGAGATAGCAGCACCGCTGGCCGTTATCTTTCAAAACTCATGGAGAACAGGGGAGGTGCCAGAGGATTGGAAAAAAGCAAATGTAGTGACTATTTTCAAGAAAGGGAAAAAGGAGGATCTGGGGAACTACAGACCAGTCAGCCTCACCTCAATCCCTGGAAAAATTATGGAGCAGATTCTCAAAGAATCCATCCTCAAACACTTAGAGGAAAATAAAGTGATCAAGAACAGTCAACATGGATTTACCAAGGGTAAATCATGCCTGACCAATCTCATCTCCTATGATCAGATGACTGGTTTTCTGCATGCAGGAAGAACCGTTGATGTGATATACCTTGATTTTAGCAAGGCTTTTGATACAGTTTCCCACAGCATTCTCATTGGCAAATTAAGGAAGTATGGGTTGGATAGGTGGACTATAAGGTGTATAGAAAACTAGCTAGATCAACGGTTTCAGCGTGTAGGAATCAATGGTTCCATGTCTAGCTGGCAGCCAGTCATGAGTGGTGTGCCCCAGGGGTCAGTTCTGGGGCCGGTTCTGTTCAACATTTTCATCAATGATCTGGATGATGGAATAGACTGCATTCGCAGTAAGTTTGCAGATGACACCAAGCTGGGGGGAAGAGTAGACACGTTGGAGGGCAAGGACAGGATTCAGGGAGACCTAGATAAGTTGGAACAGTGGGCCAATAGAAATCTTATGAGGTTCAATAAGGACAAGTGTAAAATCCTGCATGTGGGACAAAAAAAACCCATGCACCGCTACAGGCTGGGAAACATTCAGCTAAGTAGCAGCAGTGTAGAAAAGGACCTGGGGGTCATGGTGGATGGGATGCTAGATATGAGTCAGCAGTGTGCTCTTGCTGCCAAAAAGGCCAATGGCATACTGGGCTGCATCAAAAGAAGTATTACCAGCAGATCAAGGATGTGATCATTCCCCTCTATTCTGCACTGGTGAGGCCACATCTAGAATACTATGTTCAGTTTTGGGCTCCCCACTATAAAAAGGACAAGGACATGCTAGAGAGAGTTCAGAGGAAGGCAACCAAAATGATTAAAGGGCTGGAGCACAAGCCCTATGAGGAAAGACTGAAAGCATTAGGCTTATTTAGTCTGCAGAAGAGAAGATTGAGGGGGATTTGATAGCAACCTTCAACTACTTGAAAGGATGCTCTAAGGAAGATGGAGCTCGACTGTTCTCGGTAATAACAGAGGACAGAACGAGGAGCAATGGTCTCAAGTTGCGGTTAGGGAGGTCGAGGCTGGATATTAGAAAAAACTTTTTTACTAGGTGAGTGGTGAAGCCTTGGAATGAGCTGCTGAGGGAGGTGGTGAAATCTCCATCTTTGGAGGTGTTTAAGGCCCGGCTGGACAAAACCATGACTGGGATGGTTTAGTGGGAGTGGTCCTGCCTCTGGCAGGGGGTTGGACTAGATGACCTATAAGGTCCCTTCCAACCCTATGGTTCTATGATTCTATGAATTCATGGATATGAAAATTGAGGATGCTTGGAAATGCTTCAAGACAAAGCTGCAGGAACTATCTGAAGCCTGCATTCCAAAGAAGAGGAAAAAATTTTCAGGCATGGGTTCTAAACTAAGCTGGATTAATGTATATCTTAAACAGGTGAGTAGGAGGAAATACAAGGCCTACAAGGAGTGGAAGTTGGGAGGGATAGAAAAGGAGGACTACCTTGTAGAAGTCACAGCATGTAGGGATCAAGTGAGGAAGGCCAAAATCCAAGCAGAGTTGGACCTTTCAAAGGGAATCAAAACCAATAGTAAAAGGTTCTTCAGCCATATAAATAGAAAGAAAACACAGAAGGAGGAGGTTGGACCACTATACACTGAAGATGAGGTAGAGATCAAGGATAATCTAGGCATGGCTGAATATCTAAATAAGTACTTTGCCTCTGTCTTTAATGAGGGTGAGGGTGAGATTGGGGACAGAGGTAAGGCAGCTAATGGGAATGAAAATGTAGAAGTGGCAATTGCCATATCTGAGGTGGAAGCCAAGCTTCAGCTGCTTAGTGGTACTAAATCAGGGGGTCCAGATAATCTTCATCCAAGAATATTGAAGGAACTCGCACATGAAATTGCCAGCCCTTTAGAAAGGATTTTTAAAGTACTGGTGAACACAGGGGTTGTACCTTCTGACTGGAGAATTGCTAATGTAGTCCCTGTTTTCAAGAAAGGGAGTAAAAGGGATCCAGGTAACTACAGGCCTGTTAGTTTGACCTCAGCAGTATGCAAGGTCTTGGAGAAAATTTTGAAGATGAAAGTACTTAAGGATATTGAGGAAAATGGTAACTGTGATAAAATACAACACGGCTTTAGAAAAGGTAGATCATGTCTGACCAACTTGATCTCCTTTTTTGAGAAGATAACAGATATTTTGGATAAAAGGAATGCAGTGGACCTAATTTACTTAGATTTCAGCATTTGATACAGTTCCACACAGGAATTATTAGTTAAATTGGGGAAAATGGGGATTAATATGAAAATAGAAAGGTGGATAAAGAACTGGCTACAAAGGAGACTACAGAGGGTCATAGTAAAAGGTGAACTGTCTGTCTGGAAGGAGGTTACTAGTGGAGTTCCCCAAGGATCAGTCCTGGGACCTATCTTATTCAACCTTTTCGTTACTGACCTTGGCACAAAAAGTGGGAATGTGCTAATTAAGTTTGCAGATGACACCAAGCTGGGAGGTATTGCCAATACGGAGGAGGATCGGGATAGCACACAGAATGATTTGGATGACCTTGTAAAGTGGAGCATTAGAAATAGGATGAAATTCAATAATGGGAAGTGCAAGTTCATGCACCTATGGACAAATAACAGGAATTTTTCTTATAAGCTGGGAATGCATCAGCTGGAAGTGACAGGGGAGGAGAAGGACCTGGGCGTACTGGTTGATCACAGAATGACAATGAGTAGCCAATGCGATGTGGCAGTGAAAAAAACTAATGCGATCCTGGGGTGCATCAGAAGGGGTATTTCCAGTAGAGATAGGGAGGCGTTAGTACTGTTATACAAGGCACTGGTGCAATCTCACTTGGAGTATTGTGTACAGTTCTGGTCACCCATGTTTAAGAAAGATGAAGTCAAACTGGAACAGGTACAAAGAAGGGCTACAAGGATGATTCGTGGAATGAAAAATCTTCTGTATGAGAGACGACTTAAAGAGCTTGGTTTGTTTAGTCTTCTCAAAAGAAGGCTGAGAGGAGATATGATTGCTCTTTATAAATACATTACAGGGATAAATACAAAGGAGGGAGAGGAATTATTTGAATACAGCGCCAATGTGGACATGCACAAATGGATACAAACTGTCCTTCAGAAAATTTACGCTTGAAATTAGACACAGATTCCTAACCATCAGAGGAGTAAAGTTCTGGAATAGTCTACCAAGAGAAGTGGTGGGGGCAAAAACCTTGGATGCCTTCAAAACTGAGCTTGATAAATTTATGGAGGGAATGATATGATGGACAGTGTAGCTTGGCCATTGTCTGTCTTTTACTACTGGTGATGGGTATGATAGTGACCTGGGAAGGGGCATTGGATCGAGTGGATTCTGAGTTATTACAGAGAAGTTCTTCTTGACTGGCTGTTGTGGACTTGCCTTCATGCCCTCATGCTAATCGTCATATCTGGGGTTGGGAAGGAATTTTCCCCCAGGGCAGATTGGCTTGGGTGCTGGGATTTTTTTTTGCCTTCCTCTGTAGCATTGGGCATGGCTCACTTGTTTGATTCTCTGTATTAAAATCTTTAAATCATGATCTGAGGACTTTAATAGCTCGGTTATGGGTTTGAGGTTCATTGTAGGAGTGGGTCAGTGAGGTTTTGTGGCCTGCACTGTGCAGAAGATCAGACTAAAGGATCATATTGGTCCCTTCTGACCGTAGAGTCTATGAGTCTATGGCTATGTGCACATGTAAACTGTTATTTCGAAATAAACTACTTATTTCAAAGTAAGTTAATTCAAATTAAGAAAATGTTAATTCGAATTAAGGGAAAGCCTGCTGGACATGTTTTGAAACAGTTGTTTCGAAACAATGGTATTGTTTCGAAACGTGTCTGAACGCCATTGTTTCGAAACAGCCATTTCAAAACAATGGCTATTTCAATTTTAAGTGAGGTTTTACTGTTTCAAAATAACAGCCATTATTTCGAAACAATGGGTCCCGTTGTTTTGAAATAATGGAACGTTGTGTGGACATAAGAAATTCTTTTTTCGAAACAACGGCTGTGGATGAGGCCCATGGCATGCTGTGGATGAGGCTGGGCAATGGTCTCATCACAAGGCAACTCAGTTAGGGGTCTATTCTCAAATTTCCAGGGGCCAGATGCAGAGGCCTTCTCAGCAGGCATGCAAAACCGCTTAATGAAAACTGCTGCTGTGCCTATGAAAGAGGCCTTGCTGGCCTTTTTGGGGCCAGCACAGGGGCACCCGCTGGGAGAAGTAGTGATCCTCTTGCGCCAGTTGGGGGATATAGAAGAGGGTCATGCCAGGGCATGAGCTGCCTGAGAGCAGCAAATGGAAAGGAATGGGGGAGGGGATATAGGCGAAGGAAACCCCCTGAAGAAAAAGGTGACCAGGCGAGACATGTTTTTAGCTCTGTTAAAGGCAGGGGTGCCTAATACTAAAACAGATGGGGTCCCTACCCCCACCTTGTGGGACCTGTATAAAGAAAAGTGAGTGAAGAAGTCCAAGGGGGGTGACGGGATCCCCATCACCCCATCAGCTCTGCCTGCTGAGGCTGAGGCAAAGAAATACCCCTGCCTGACCTGTGGCAAGTGTCCATGCCAGAAGCCTAGGGGTGGGCCAGGTCTCTGTTGTATGGCTAATGAAAGGAGCCATCCTAGGAGACCCCAGACCCCATGTCCCATTGACAATATACTGGAGCAAGGGGAGGACACAGCAAGTAATAGTCCTAATAGACACACAGGCTGAAGTCACCCTACTTTTTTGGAATCCCCACAAGCATGCCGGTCCCTCCATTTGGGTGAATGGTTTTGGGGGTGCAGAGAGTCTTGCTACCAAGTTCAGCTGTATTTGAGGATCCCCCCCTGCTGGGGGCTCTGTCCTGATCACTGAGATCCCTGAATATATCTTTAGAACAGAACAGAATGGATGTGCTGTGGGTCGGGAGTTTTCTGTCCCTGAGGGACATTTTTCTTTTGGTGTTTGGGTAATCACAGTAGGCTGTGCTACATGGACTTCACTTTATGTTCCCCCGCCTACACAGGTGGTCAATGTAAAGTAGTATAGGCTGCCTGGGTGGCACCAGGAGATCACACAGACATTAAAGGAATTGCAGTCTGCAGTTATTATTGTCGATTTCCAAAGGCATAGCGGTGTTAGTCTAGTCGGGGGGGGGGGGGGACGACAAATCCAAGGAAAAAAACCCAAGGAATCATGTGGCATTTATTTTCATTCCATTTTGTAAGTTCACCCATCTTCAAACCATCTGACAAAATGGGATTTTCTCCCACGAATGCTCATGCCAAAAATAAATCTGTTAGTCTTAAAGTGCCACATGACTCCTTGGTGTGCTTTTTTTTTTTTTCCCCCAAGTATTATCCCTCCTGCTACATCTCCTTTCAATAGCCAAATATGGCCAGTCAAAAAAGCCCAAGGGGCGTTGGCAAATGACTGTTGATTACCTCTCTCCTCAGCTGTACCAGATATAGTCACACTAACTGAGAGAATCAGAGCTAGCAGTGGGGAATGGTATGCTGTGATTGACCTTGCTAATACATTCTTTTCCAAATCCCTAGCTCCTGAATCACAGGGCCAGTTTGCTTTTACCTGGGAGGGATGTCAACCAATGTTCCCTCTAAGCCAGTGATGCAGCTGAGCAACTTATGGATGCAGCGGAGCAAGTTCCCTACCCAGTCCCTGTCCCGGGATCGGGCCCCTGAGCCACTGACCATCAGCTCCCCAAGTGCATCCATAACTTGCTCAGTTGCATCACCAGCTTAGAGAAGGAACATTGTATAGATGTCTTTTTGTTCAAACTTCAGTAAATTAATAAAACCACAGTATTTCAGTTTAACATTTTTATTAAACAAATATGAAGCAATGATGCTGCCTATCAAGCCTCCTCTACACCTCAGTTTTAGACGCCTGTCTTTGTCACATTTCCAGAATGCATATACAGAGTCTAGGTCAGCCTTGAATCCAGCACTTAGATATGACTTGATGCTCATTACCGTGTCTAGATGAGAAACATCCAACCTGTTACAAGGCTCTGTCTTAGTAGTATTCATTAGACTGAAGCCTTGTTCAGCATCTGCACTAGATGCTTGAAACGTACCACATATATCAACCAACTGAGCCAGGAATGGGAACTTATCTTCTGTCAGTGTATAGGTGACAAACGTCTAAGAGTGTGTTCAGTGTACCAGCCATTACCTTTTCCAGAACAACAAACATTTTGGTTGTCTCTAATTTCAGCTCGCCTTTAGAAGATGTGAAAATACATAAAGGCTGTGTTCACACAGCCCTCTTATTTCGAAACAACAGAGGTTGTTTCGAAATAAGATTTAGGCTGTTCAAACGACGCACAGTTGTTTCGAAACAAGTTAAACCCCATGTGGGGTCGAAACAACGTTGTTTCGAAACAATTGTTTCGAAACAACGCTGTGCGAACATGTTGTTTCGGAACAATAGGTTCCGAAACAACATTTAAAGGGCTGCCGCCTCAGCACCCTGGCCAGGGAACACTCAGCACCTTGGCCAGGGTGCTGAGGGGTGTCCCCTGGCCAGCAGGCACGGGCGGGGCTCAGCCCTGGGCTTCTCCCCCGACCCCGCCAGCGGGTCCGGGGTGCGGGGCTCAGCCCCGCGCCCCTGACCCGCCGGCAGGGTCGGGGGAGCAGCCCGGGCCGCGGGCTGAGCCCCGCGCCCCAGACCTGCTGGCGGGGTCCAGCGCCCCCACAGCCGCTCGTCCCCCCCGCCGGGGGCGGCCGCCCCCGTGCGGG
>ML682097.1:532408-553105 GCA_007922195.1 Podocnemis expansa
GCTGCAGCCGCTCACCCTGCAACCCCAGAAAGGGGGCTGCAGCCCCCGGCGGGGGGGACGAGCGGCTGCAGCCGTTCGCCCCCAGGGGGCTGCAGCCCCCTGGCATGGTTTCGAAATAGCAAGTTCACAGCGTGAACTTGCTATTTCGATGCCCTGGTTTTGCCTTATTTCGAATTAACATTTTTTGTTAATTCGAAATAAGTTGTTTCGCAACAAGCGTTATTTCGATACAAGGTTGTTGCGAAACAACCATATCGAAATAACTGGCTGTGTGAGAACACAGCCAAAGAGAATTCGTAAGAAATTACACTGATAAGAGCTGATGATCACAGATAGCCTATACAATTCTATTATCTTTTAGAGATTCCTAATGAATGTGCCAATTCTGACTAGAGCTCACTCATAGAGCTAAAAGAAGTCACCCTGATTTAGGCCTATATATTACTTGAGCTAATATTAATTAAGGTCAATGACAGTTTTTCCATTTTACTGAAAAAGTTAGATCAGGCTGCCTTCTCTCTCTGCTACAATCCCCATCTACCAGTCTTGTGTTGTTCTTGTCTGCAAGCTTTGAACTTTCCTTTACCAGCTTCCAACGGAAAACAGAGCTGTGCTAAAAATAGATGGAGGGGACACCTCCTCCTAAAGCCATTGTTTATGGCTCTTGGTAAAGATATCAAAATGGGAGGACACATGAAGTTTGTCTATAATGTACTGTCAGGGCCATTCACTTGAATGTGAGCACAGGTGGGGGTGTGCCTCTTGGATACCACAGAGCCAAGCATGTGTGAATGCCTATTATAGTGAGAGATCCTGGGATAGAAAGTGCTGTAGAAATGCTGTGTGTTAATAAAATAACATAAGGTTCTTTACAGTTTTCTGTGTTTATTCTGAATCTTGGGTGGAATTTGTGTGTTGTGTCTACCTATCTCACTGTTTCCCAACCAGTGTGCCACAGCACACAGGTGTGCCACAAATTTTTTTGAAAAAACTACTCAAAGAGCTCTGGATTGGCTCATGGCTCTTGAAAATATATGGCTTCATTTGGAAACTATATGGCAGTGTGCCTCAAATGAATTAAAGGTAGCAAGGAGTGCCATGGCAGAGAAAACGTTGGGAACCACTGACCTATGTGGCAGCAATGACTTTAAAGGGAAACAATACGTTTCCTTACACATCAACCCTCCCCTCCCCTCTGCATGGCATGAGCTTATCCCCCACTTCTAATCTGCCCCCAGCCCAGGAGCCCCCAAGCCAGCTCCGATCTCCCACTTCTGCTCCCCACCAGCCCTGGCCCCAGCTCCTCTGCTCCCCAGCCAGCCTTGACCCCCGCCGCTTCCCGCTTCTTCTGCTCCCTGCCAGCCCCGACCCTGGCTCCTCTGCTCCCGACTTCTGCTGCCTGCTGCTCCCCGCCAGCCCCACCCCTGCCACTCCCTGCTTCTTCTGCTCCCTGCCAGCCCGGACCCCGGCTTCTCTGCTCCCCGCCAGCCACAACCTCCACTGCTCCCTGCTTCTGCTCCCCGCCAGCCCCGACCCCAGCTCTGCGCTGGGGTCAGCGCTTGCTGCGCCAGCGAGCAGAGGCAGCTGTGCCACCACTCACTGGTGCAACTTACAGGGAACATTGGTGTCAACTAACATGCCAGCGGCTACCCCAAGGTTATGTACACAGCGCCACCTTGTGTCATGGCATGGTAGCTAGGGATCTGGAATAATGCCCTATAGCAATGGTTCCCAACCTTTTCTCTGCTGTGGCACACCTTGAGACCTTCAAATTTTTCAAGGCACACCACCACCAAAAAACTTATGAATATTCAAATTAACGTAAATTACTTATGAATAGTCATGAAGTCACAGTGTTTTGGAAATGCAGTAGGGGTAGCAGAACATGGGTGGCAAAACATGGGGGGGGCAGGAGTTGTGTGCAGTGGCAGGAGTGAGTGTGAGGCGCACAGAAGGGCAAGGGTGGCAAAAGAGGACAAGGGAAGCCATGTGGGGAACACCACAAGGGTGGCAAAAGAGGAGAGAGGAAGGGAGAACAAGAGTGGCTTGGGGGGGGCAGTGGGGAACCTGGGAAGGTCGGGCAGGGGAGCATGGCACAGCACCCACTTCCCCCTTCTCCACAGTGGTTCCCTGCCACCCAGGGCAAATCCTTACCTCACTGCTGCTCCCTCCTATCACAGTGGGTCCCATCCTCCCCTCCCGCAGCCCCCTGCTGCCTGGCATCCCATCACTGCAGGGGCCAGAACTAGGCCTCCAGCTCCTGGCTACACCCCATACACACACAGACGCTACACCCCCCCCCCACCAAACAGCCACCCCACAACCCCAGCTACATACCCTCTGATATGCAGCCACTCCCGCTACACACACACACACACACACACATACACACACACACCCTCCAGCAGCCTCCATATTCCAGTGCCACCTTCGATTTTTAGGGGGACCAGAAGGCTGCCTGCCTAAAAATAGCAGGCCCCAGAACTGTGTTCCAGTGCCTTCCCCCTTACTTCAACCCTTGCCTTTCCCCAGCCCTGCACAGCCCACATGGCTGAGCTGAGCAGGGAGGGAACTTTAACTCCAGCTCTCAGGGATGCTCGCGGCACACTTTGGGTGTTGCCACAGCACACTGGTTGGGAACCACTGCTCTATGCAATACCCTTCCGAGACTGTTTCAAGGACCCACTGGTCATTTGTGATGTTGGGCCAGTGTTGTGTGAAATGGTGTAGGTAGTTGCAAAGGTTGGTTCACTGCCCTTGGAGTAACCGTCAAAAGTGCTGGTAAGCAGTCGGTACCCTGCCAGCGGTACCCTGATAAGCAGTCGGTACCCTGCCAGCGTCTGCTGGGTTGCGAGGTGTGGGGCTTTCCATCCTTGCTCAAGTGAGTCTTGTCATTATCCAAATCCCCAAGTTGTCATTGGGGGCATTGGTGGGACTGAGAAAAGGAACTCTGCATCTGGACTTGTTGCTTTAACTGCTGAAGCTGCTGTTGCAAGAGTTGGTGAGTTTTCAGGGAGCACCTCGTAGATTGCAGGGTGTACATTCTCAACAATCTAAGCGTGGCTCTTCAATTCTTCATGACATGCAGGTTAGCATCCATGGACTCAGCAAAGAGATCAGGGGCTTCAAATGGTAGGTTCTGAATGATAAGCTGCATTTGTGGGGACAGGCCCAAGCCCTGAAGCCAAGCAGAGTGGCTCATCACCATGGAGGAAGCCATGGTAGGCATGGCTGTGTCCAATGTGTCCCGAGTAGTCATCAGGGAATCCTTGGAGACCAAGACCCTTTCTTTAACCATCGCCTCATAATCTCTGAGGTGGTCCCTAGGAATAAGGCCATGAAACCCTTCCATGGCTCTACAGCGGTTGAAGATATATTTCACCATCAAGGCCTGGTTATTTGAGATACGCAGCTGTAGGCCTGTGATGGCATAGCTCTTCCTGCCGAGTAAGTTGAGCTTTTTCGCTTCTTTATTCTTGGGAGTAGAGCCCAATTGGTCCTGTCTCTCTTTCTGGTTAACTGTATCCACCACCAGGGATCCTGGCATAGGATGCTGGAAAAGGAACGCAAATTTGTCCATGGGGACATGATTCTTGCGATCCACCACTTTTGACACTGGCGGAATTGAAGATGGAGTCTGCCATTGTGCCCTGGCAATTCTGTATACTCCTTCATGAAGGTGAACAGATACCTTGGCTGGTGAGGCATTGTCCCGAACACTGAAGAGGGGTCAGTCTCCTCCTGGACCACCCCCAGTTCTATGTTCAAGTTCGCAGCCTTGTGACAAAGTAAATCCTGCAGCATGCGGGTGTCGTCATTAGGGGCCTTGCCGTTGGAAGGCGTGCTCATCAGGAGAGGACAACGAAGGGGCCCAAGATCTACCACACTGTGTGAAGTCTGGGTTGGGCTCATCATTGGAGATGTCTGAGGAGTCTGGGGTCTGGGGTGGAGACAGTACCAAATGGTGCTGCAGAGTCGAGCTGTTATTGGCTGTTGTCGTGTCTAGCTATTCATGAGACCAGTCATTGAAGGATTTCTGGTCATGGCACAGCGTAGGGGAGAATGGCCCCTACCTGCCTGGGAGGGCTTGTAGGCACGGGAGGAACTAAGCTGCGGTGCTTGTACAGGGATTGTTGAGGTCATTTTCCTCTTCTGCATGGGTATCGGGGAGCATTTTTGACAGCACTTACACACCCATTCTCCAGCAGCGGAGATGCTCTTTGGAGAATCAGAGGAACAGACAGAGGCTGGGGAGGATGAAGAGGTTGAGCTGGACCATCATCATATAGACCCCTGGGAACACAGTACCAAGGGCTCATCAGATGAATGCTGAGAAGAGAAGCCTTCGGAGTGATCGTCGGCACCATTTTGCGATGCCAGTAGCAGGCTCAACGGTACCGGACTGGAGGGCTGTGCTGAGTCTTGCACTGACTGTTCTCTAGATGTCGGAGTCAGCTTACTCTTCGACTTGACCTTCTTCATCACTACTGGAGCCGGGTGTTGGAACAGAGCCTGTGCAGTTGCTGGGGCTCATGGTGTCAACGGTACCGAAGGCAGTCCCGGTCCTGGCTCATGAGAGGGGGAATGTAGGGGCAGCGGTGAACAGGGCCATGGCAGTACCCAAGATGATGCCGACAGTGGCTTTGAAGTCTGAGCTGGGGGTCGGTGCTAGGCAGACTGGTGCAGGAGTTGGCCAGGATGCCAGCAGAGCACTTGTGGCTCGGGTGGCATCAGAGTTGGGTGTGCAGTCCTCTGTGAGAGTGCATAAGGACCGATCTCTGTCCTTGCAAGTCCTACATTTAAAGAACTGGCAAATAGAGCAATTCACCATGAGATGTGACTCATCAAGGCATGCAAGGCATTTCATGTGGGGATCGTCGAGTGGAAAGGCTTTGGAACATGCCGGACATGGTTTAAAGCTCGGCATTTTAATTTTGTGCAAAAAGAAGTGACACTCACTTGCTTACGCAAGTTTTTGGCTGATCCGAAACTGTTGCTGAGGGTGGAAAAGGGAACTGGGAGGGTCAGGGTCACAGTCACCTTTATAGCCACAGTCATGGCACAGAGGGGCATTGGCCATGTGCCCTGACCTGGCAGGCTAAGGCTAAAGACTTTCTGAGCTACCATGAGCTGTGGCACATAGACACCTCTAATTTACTGACATGAGTAGCGCTTTGAAGAAGAACATACTGGTGGTACTTCCCCTATGTTTCCTGCTTGAGGGCTGAAACTGCCTCTAGCCCTGAAGAAGCTGGGGAGGAGGAGGGGGGAGCTGGGAGCTGAGACCACCCGCCTCTCCCTCAGTGTCTGAAATGGCCACTGCTGCCCAGAAAAGGGGGGGGGCAACATTTCCTGAATCCTCAAATATGATTTTGCATCTTAAAAAAAAAAAATAAAAAAAAAATCCCACAATCAAAAGCAGGGCAGGCACTTTTTTTACCCATAGGAACCATCTATATTAACACTGCCTCCCCTGCAAAAATACATGACAAAACTGGCCCTGCTCTGAAAGATCACCTGCCTTTGGCTGCCTAAGCAATGAGCTCCATGCAAAGAGAGAGAAAGGGTTGGGGAGGAATGAGCAAAGCTTGCATGTCCACACATCCCCACTGCCCCACAGATACAGTCCCCCTCCTCAGGGCAGCTTGGAGGTGATACCAAGACACCTCCTGCCCTGTGTGGGGGAGGGTGGGGGAAAATATAGGGTTGTCCCCCACATGCCAGAGACCCTTGGTACCCCACAACCAGAGAAGAAGAAAAGAACAATTTCAAATGACCAGTTGTGTTTTGAGTCCCTTTAACAGCTGGTCATCAGTGGAAGAGTTGTGCATGTTTCCATTACTTTAAGCCTCAGGTATAGCAACTGACTGCACTTCGCTGGATACTTAACACCAAATGTTTCCAGACATTACAGCATTCAGTGCCATCACCACAGCTTCTCTTTTAGTATTAGCATTCTTTCTAAGTAAGTCTGCCCCTCCACCCACTTGTCCCTGCTGCCAGCCCAATGCCCTCCCCTGCAGCTCTGGCTAGCTTGTCCCCTTCCCCCACTTCTGGGAACTGCGACATGGAGGCTCTAGGTCTATGAGCTATTTCTGTGGCCCCCATCAACATTCCGCTAAGGAGCCAATGCAGCTGAGCAACCTATGTTGCTTGCTGCATGGCTCCCCGCTTGCAGGCCCAATTCTGCCCTCCTCACTCAAGCTCCGCTGCCCACCGAGCCTCATCACAGTGGAGCAGAGCAGCCATCTTAGTCTACCCCCAGCCGGCTGCACCTCCCCGGGGGGCAGAGGGGGCCTGTGCTGAGCTCAGGCACGTGGGACACTGAAGTGTCCCACCTTGCTCCCAAAGGCTATGTTCACACACACGGGGTTATTTCGATACAAGTTGTTTCGAAACAACTTGTATCAAAATAAGGCGTTATTTTGAAATAAGTTAATTCAAATTAAGAAAATGTTAATTCGAATTAAGGAAAAAAGCTCAAAGTGAACTAGCAGGTTTGGACAACAGTTATCTTGAAACGAGTCACTGTCGTTTCAAAATAACATGTTCTGATGGGATTGTTTCGAAACAATCATTTCGAAACAACATTGTTTTGTCACCAAATGGGGTTTAAGTTGTTTTGAAACAATGCTGTTGTTTCGAAACAACAGAACCCGTTGTTTCAAAACAATGGTACGTCCTGTGAACATGGCATTTCTTATTTCGCAACAAACTCTGTTGTTTCGAAATAAGACTGCTGTGTGAACCCACCCAAAGAGTTTTGGCCGCTTTGCCTCTGGCCCCCCTCAAGACAATAGAGCAGGCCCATTCAGGTCTAGGAGGGGGGGCCAAACAGCCAAAACTCTTGGGGAGCAGGCTGCTCCAGGGCCCCAACCCTGCATGCCAGAGCTCAGTGCCAGCCTGCTCTGCCCCTCGGGAAGGCATGGCTGGCTGGGGGTAGGCTGGGCTGGCTCCTCTGCTTCACTGCAATGAGGCCAGGCAGGCAGGTGGGCAGAGCAGCTTCCGGCCCCCGTAGTCACCTGCTGGCAATTGGAAGGGGGGTGGTTAGGGCCACCTTCCATGGTCGCAAGAGCAGCGTGACCTGGCTCCTGGCCGCTCCTTGGGCCAAGGGAACTCTCACTGAGCCTGTGCAAAGAGTCTGCGCAGGCTCAGTGAGAGCTGATTCTGACCAAGAGTTTTAAAAACTCCCAGCTCAGAGTTTCTCTCCCCACAGGAACTGCAGCTGCTGGCCATGTGTGGCTGGCAGCCTTTTCCTGCACCAGACAGCCCTGGGGGCTGTACGACCATGTGGCTGCGCAGCTTAAAGGGAACATTGGAATTATTTTAGTATTTTGGGCACCTCACAGTTCTTAATGCATTTATTCTCACCCAGCCCTCTGAGGCAGGGCAGTGCTTCTATTCCCACTGTACAGTAATAGATCGCTGGGGAGCTGAGGCACAGAGAAACTAAATGAGTTGCCCAAAGACACATAAGAAGTAGCAGAGCTAGAAGATGAACCCAGGTGTGCAGCTGCCCTGGCTCCCAATGCCAGTCCCCTTTTGCACCCCTAACCAGCCCTGGCTGCTCCCCAATGCCAGGCTCCTCTCCCTCCCCTCCATGCAGACATAGCTCAGGTCGCCAACCCACCCCATCCCCCACCTCGCAGGTCCAGGGGATGGGGCCCTCACACTTACCTGCGACCCTGCGGATGTGAGGATTGGAGGCTTTGCTCTGGGGGAAGGTGCCTGCTTGCTGTGGGGCTTGTTTGTCGGGTGTGGCCTGCCCCCAGCCTCACCTTCTGAGTGGAGCAGCAAAGCAGCCAGGTCAGGGGGGAAAGCCTTGATACACTTCCTGGTCCCAGCAAGGGAAAGTTTGCCACTTGACACAGGGTTTGGGGAAGGCTCAAGGTGGTGGTGGAGCAGGCTAGCCTGGAGGCTGGGCTCTGCTCTCTCACCCCGCCTCTGGGCCGTCCTACCCCACTCCTACAAACAGCCAGCCCAGGGGAGGGGTGAGAGAGCAAAGCCCAGCCTCTGGGCTGGCCCGCTCCATCCATGGGCTGGCTGTTCCACCCTAGGGGCAGGTAGAGCCAGTAAACATGGAACAGAAGCACTTTTTCTCAGCTCAAAGCAGGGGGCTGAATGGTGCAAGTCCTCTGCACTCACTGAGATGGCGGCAGGGCCCCCCACAGCAGGGGACCCTAGGCTACTGCCTGTCTCACCTACCTCAAAAGGCTACTGCCTCTGGTCCCAGTTGTAGTGTGGCAGCCACTCACACCAGGGCCACAGCCTAACTGGAATCCAGCTCCCCCCTCTTGGCCCCCTCCCTTCTGCACTAGCAAGTTTAAAAAATAAAGTGTGTGGGAGGAACTGTGCAAAAGCTCCCAGCTCCCAGCCCTTCCCCATGCTACCAAGTAAAATAAATAAATAAATAAATAACCCTGAATAAAACCCCAAAAGTGTAACCCAGCCACTCCCAGCTCCTTCCTTCCAGGTTCCTACTCTTCCCCCATGCTACCAGGAAAAAAAAAAAAGTACAACTACAAAGAAGTGGGAGAAAAGAGTGAAAAAACAAAGTGCAAAAAAAACCCCTACCTCCCTGTTTCATCCTTTCCCCCCAAACTCCTTCCCAATTCTGCCCCCTCCCACCTCATGGAATGGGGTGGTGCAGTGGCCACTCCCCCATCTACCCTCCCCTGTGGTCCAACATGACTGGCCATACCTTGGATGGCCAAAACTTTGGCCAAAAACTTTGCCCACCCCTGCTCTATTCCCTGTCTTAAATTGCTATTTCTGTTGTTCCTTCATCTTACTGAAAGCCACCTATCACTGCATATGCAACATGTTCTGTTTTCCAGTGACAAGAGGAGATGGGAGAGGGAGGAGGAGGAAACCAGGGTGAGACAGCCTGGTGGAGCCCCTTTGGGGAAGCAGTTTCCCCATGCTTAGCTGGCTGTAGACTAGTGGATCCTTTTACAGTGTTATAAAAGCTAGTCAGGGAGTGAATGAATGGGTGTGGTTCTGGTCCACTCCTTGCCATTGTAGCTAGATGTCATCTGTAACAATGCTCTAGTGGAAAAATGTACCCAGGAGTTGGCCCCATGTAGCCTGGGTGAATTACACTCTGAGAAAGCTGTCCCTGATGCTCCATAATCCTGTTTGCAGGTCTGTTTGCAGACTAAGGACCAGTCCATATTACAAATAGAACCCTGTTTTTGTAACCAGTTCATCATCCAACATGATCACAAAACACCTGCTTTGAATTTTGCCCATGCTCCAGCTTTACTGCCACGGTTCTGGGGCTCAATTGTACCTGCATATCCATACCTGCTAAGTTCCTAAGCTAAGGGCCTGATCCAACATTCAGTGAAGTCAGTGATAGCACTTGCGTTGATTTGAGTGAGCACTGGAACAGCCCATATGTTTGTAACAGGGCATTTTGGGAAATCTAGGCCATGTCTTGTGCTGAGGCAGTATGGGGTAGAGTAGCTGGAGCACAAGGCACACTGGGATGTTCTGTTGCACACAGAACTGGGAGGAAGAAGGAGCAGCCAAACTTGGGTTAAACAGGAACCTTTTGGGTTCCAGCAGCACTGAAAAAAACTGCGGAAAGTGGGTTATAGACATATACCAGCCGAGTTCACTGGCATGGATGCACACAGATGCAATGATGACTAACCAGGTGGTGTGCAACACAAAGGAACCACATCACTAATTCACTGCCAACTCAGTATTCAGTATTTGTGCATACAAAGAGAGAGACAAGACAGTGCAAGATTCAGGTTTTATTCCTCCCTCTGCATGTCCTGTCCTGTCCAACCAAACACTTCCTGAAAAATAAGTTCTCCACATTCCAAGACCTTTCCCTAGACATAACCATGCTCTTGTGCCCTCTAATGGGAAGAAATCCATATTAATACACAGTAGTCCAAGGCCTGTGCACAGTCTGTCCTCCTGCAGTATTTCAGAAATCCAGTAGAGTTGCCTTTTTCTTACAGATCCACTTATATGATGAATGACAACTATCCGCATGGATCTCTTGCTTCTTGAAAGCAGCACAGCCCTCTCCACCTTTCCAGCCTTTCATGGTAAAACTGGAAAAAAAAAAAATCAATGTTGAGCTAATAGCTCCAAAAATGGGGCAAGGAGGCCCCCTTCTGCAGAGCCGTAACACCGGTTTTTGCTGCCCAGGGTGCATTCCAATTGGAACATGCTCCTTGCCATTAGCGGCACCTGAAGCCAGGACTGCAAAAGCTGCCCTTTAACAGAATGGCTCCTTGAGCCGCTCCATGCTGTCTGGGGCTTTACCTCATTGGCCCCAGCATAGTTACAGCTCTGCCCCTCTGCTTTTAGATTTATAGGATCAAGCCTCAGATCGGTTTTCAGATGTGGGTTCCATTTCCTCCAAACCATCAAAAGCTCACCTGTGTTAGGATACAGAATTCCAATTTCAGCCCATCTCAATATAACTTCTAATCTGATTGAATGAAGTTTTTGAGGCAGGTTAGAAATTAGGGTTGTGGGAAAGTCAGGGCACATCTTCCTATATTTAAATGGATACCAAGGATACAAAGTGAGCCCAGGTGCCCTGCAGAAAGTATTCAGCAGCTCTTTATTCTTCAAATAATATCAGAAACAGGAGAAGTAGCAAGATGTATGTCAAACTACTAATTCCAAACCCATTAGTTACTTACAACATACTGAACTTTCATTGTAGGGAATGTGGGGCTAGAGCAGGGGTGGCCAAACTTACGGAACTCAAGAGCCACACAAGTTGATTATTAATCCTTTGAGAACTGCAGTAAGGCATATAATCATATTTTACTTACACCAAATTTACTGAGCTTAAAATTCATTGCACACTTTAAATTTTATCATGAAAAGAGGGCAAATATTGATCCTACTAATGTCAGATTCTAACAATTACTTAAGCTGACCATGAAAACTAGGCCTCCCTATACAGTAAACACTTCACTTCTCCCTGCCGTCCCGACCATGCCACCACTTCTCCCTACCCTCTCCAACCATGCAGCGCTTCTCTGCACCATCCTCAAGGCCCTGACCATGTCTCCTCTTCCCACTGTCTCTGACCATGCTGCGCTTCTCTGCGCCATCCTGAGCCCCCAACCATGCCACTGCTTCCCCGTCTCTGACCATGATGCGCTTCTCCGCACCACCCCCAAAGCCCCACCCATGACACCACTTCCCACTGTCTCTGATGATGCTGCACTTCTCCTCACCATCCTGAGTCTCCAACCATGCTGCCACTTCCAATCTCTTACCATGCTGTGCTTCTCCACACCATCCCCAAGGTCCTGACCATGCTGCCACTTCCCCACCATCTCTGACCATGCCATGGTTCTCCAAACCATCCCTGACCATGCCACGCTTCCCACTGTGCTCTTCTGCGAGCCTCACTTTTTCTTTGAAGAGCCATATGTGGCTCATGAACCTCAGTTTGGCCATGCCTGGACTAGAACCTTCTGCTCTAGGTATCTCAGTTTCTATGTGCCAGTAGAGTAACATTTCTGTGAGATGGACATGGAGAGGAGACTCCATTCACCCAAAATGCACGAGCATAAGAAACAAACCAATGAGCCAGCGTCATGGTATGGGCCTGATCCTCCTTTCACACCAGCTTTACCTTACACTGATGTCAGTGTAGTGATTTAAATTAGTCTAAAGGAGCATTAGAAATGTCACTGGTGTTCCCTGAGAGTCAGATTCTAAATAGTATCTTGTTCCCCAGGAAGCCTTAGAAATTTTAATAGGACTACTTGTGGAGTAAGATTTTACATAGTATCACATGAGAAAGAAAGAGCATCAGAGTCTGTCCCTAAAGTAGTAGTGACCTTGGCTTGATGAACACTTAGGCTATGTCCACACTTAGGCAGTTAAATCAATTTAAATTAACTTGAATTAATAAAATCACAATAAAAATAATTAAACTGACTTAAATGAAATCGATGTAACATGTCCACACTAGAAACCCAAACTGAACTAGCATGTCCATGGACAGGACAGGCTAGAGCCAGTGGTGGGGAAAAGCATCCACCCAACCAGCTCTGTCAGCGCTGGCTAGGTGCAGTGGGAGAAGACATCTTTGCACCCAACTCCAGAAGCACTAGCCAGGTGGCAGGAGAAGGGAGCCCAATACCAGGCTTCCCCCAGTTCTGGACAGGTTGGGGGGAAGGGAGCCCCATGCCCAGCTCCCCCAGTTCTGGCTGGCCGGGAGGGAAGGAAGCCCCATGCTCAGCTCCCAGAGTGCTTGCCAGGCATGGGGAAAAGGGAGCCCCATGCGTGGTTCCTGGAGCACTGGCCTGGCAGCAGGGGAAGGGACCCCTGAACCCAGCTCCCCCAGCACTGGCCGCGCATGGGGAGAGAAGACAGCCCCATGCCCGGCTCCAGCAGTGCTGGCTGGGTGGCAGGGGAAGGGAGCTGGGCACCCAGCTTCTGGAGTGCTTGCCAGGAAGGGGGAAAAGGAGCCCTGTGCCAAGCTCCCCCATTTCTGGTGGAGTGGGGGGGGGGAAGGGAGCCCTGTGCCTGGCTTCTGCAGTTCTGGATGGATGGGGGGGAAGGATGCCCCTGCCCAGCTCTTAGTGCACGAGTCGGGTGGCAGAGAAGGTAGCTCCATGCACCCGGCTCCCAGCATGCTAGCTGGGCAGCGGAGATTAGTGCTGGAGTAGCCATTTGTGGGGGTCCCTTCCATCACCCCACCCCCCTGGCCAGGATACTGAACTCTGGGAGGAAGAAGGTCAAATTGTGCTAAATCGATATAATGGTTATACTGAGATAGCTCATCCACACAGTGTTACATCCATATAACGGTTTCAATTTCACCATCATATTGATATAAAACCAGGTTTTATTAGATTGATATGAATTTCCTTATAGCAAAATAAGGGAGCTCCTCATTTCATTATGAGGAAATGTAGTGTGGACCTACTCTTCTTTAAATCAAAATAATCAGTGTTATTTCAATTTAAAGGCTGTGTGTGGACATACCCTTACTGACTAGAGCTGTCTAGAACCCCTTCCCCAACCCCACTTCAAAATTTGAGAAGGGCTTCAAAGCGTCTGATGAAGTGGGATTTTCTCCCACAAAAACTCATGCAATAAATGATATGTCTGCCCACAAACCAAGCCTTGCTTCTCCCAGAGGACGAGAAGTTTGAGCTTTGGTAACCCAGCCCAGGAAGTAGCTTCTATGGTTTCCTATATTCTTCTTACCTTAGCTGCAATTCAGTTCATATACATTTATACCACATAGTTCAAATAAAGCGTCAGTTACAGAAAAGAGGAAGAGTCTGAGGGAGAGTTAATGTTTTGCTCAGAAACGCTTTACAGAGAAGAGAGATGGGTGTGTGAGTGGGATGGTAGCTGGGTACATGAACTGAGAAATTCATTAAGTGCAAGAAAGAAGAAGAAAATGTCAGGAGTAACGGTGAAGGAGGAAAAGCTAATATGCAAAAGGTGTAGAGATTCAAGGGAAAGGAAAAGTGAATGGGGCTTAGTGGTACAGTGAAGAGAGAATGGAAAGTTAATAAGGTGAGTAGCAGTGTTACCATCTCTCATGATTGCACAATGAGTTTCACAATTGTTATTGTTTTCCTTAAAGTCCCAGCTCCTGGAGTCAAGTGACTGTTGATTCATCCTTCACTCTTAAAGAAGTTTCTAGCCCTCACAGCTGTAAAAAATACCCTTCAGAACATGACCCTGGAGCCCTTAAAGGCTCAAGAAACAGAAGGCAAATAAAAGATCACCAAATAAGCCATCTTTTTTACACAGTCTCATGATTTTAATGCTAATGTCATGATTTTTGGCAAAGCTGACTCATTCATGGTTTTTGAACAGCTGAGGTTTGCAGTACTGTGAATGGGGGAAAGTGTTGCAGCCACAAGGGAAAAAGAAGGTTGCTGGTCAGTGGAAGAAGGTGAATGCACGTGCACAGTAAGCATGGGGAGGCATTAGTGGGGGATGGCAAAGGGAATGTTAGAACAGGGGTTCTCAAATCTGTTTTTCTGAGACCCCCTCTGTCAGGCTGTGACAACCCCATCCCATCCTCACCCTAAGCCTAACCCAACCCCCCGTCCCCTTTCACATCCGGCCGGCCACACCCTATCCTGAATCACCCCTGCCACCCCTTTACGTGGCAGCCAGAGCAGCACAGCCTGGTCACCAGCTGCTCTTCTGGCCAGAGGAAGCTCTCACTGAGCATGCACAGAGGCCTTGCTCATGCTCAGTGAGAACTTACTTCAAGTGGGAGTTTTAAAAACTGCCACCTTGGAGCAGCTCTCAGCCAGCCGGAAGACTCTGTCTTCTGGTGGGGCAGGGACTACAGCTGCTGGCTGGGCATGACCAGCAGGGTTCCCTGTGCCAGGCAGCAGTGGGGGCTGTGCAGCTTAGAGGGAATATTGGCCATCCTGTACCTCGAAGCTTTGCTGTGGCTGGGGCGTTAAATTGCCTTCGCCGTCAATTTGGTTCCCCATCCCCCCACAGAGAGGTTGGGGTGAGTCACGGAGCACCTGCACTATGTTTAGGAGCACCAGTATTCCACGAAGCATAGGTTGAGAAACACTGCTTTAGAGCAGTGGTTTTCAAACTTTTTCTCTCAAGACCCAGTTGAAAAAAAATCATTTATGCCCGTCACCCAACACTTGCATCTTTGAGCAATGGGTTCCAGTCTCTCTGCATTGGGGTTGACAGCTCACAACCCCCCATGACAATCTCATGAGCCCTTGAGGCATCCCAACCCCTAGTATAAGAATCCCTGTGATAGAGTGCAGGGAAATGTGATGGAGGCAGCAATGTGGAATGGGAAAAATCAATGGGGTTTAGTGTCAATCAAAAGCTAATATTGTTAAAAAGGACGTTCCAAAAGGCTAACAAGGGTATGAAGTGCCTTTCTACCTGGGATACACAACATGGTCAGGGAAGAGCAGGTATCAGCTCTGTAGGACCTTTTTCAAGCAAAGAAAAATGAAACTCAGTACTTAGGCTGAAGTATCTGAATAAAGGGAATGACCAATGGAAGCAGCAAACTATGCACTAGGGAGGCAAACTAATTGCTTTTCAATTAATTTAACTTCATGTATAAGGAAGAAAAACGATAGACCTGTAGCCTTGTAATTTGGAGTCATCAAGCCATGTCCATCCTCCTTCCTCTCTGAACTGTAATCCAATCCAGCGAAAACTAGCATCCTCATATTTGGTACTGAAAAATCCCTGGGGATGAGATGACAACTTGAATGTGCAAATTTCTTTCTTACGTGATGTCTGTTTTGTTCCTGTTTGCAGAATGGGGCAATGCTTTGGTACTCACCATTTCTGCCTCACTTTCAAAAATCAGGAGGCTGGATTTCCTGGCTGCACAATAATCTTTACTGGCCTCCCAGATTTTCTTCTCTTCTGAGAAGTAGTAACATCTTCCTCCGTGCAGCAGCCACTCTGGAGGGCAGAGCTCACACTCTGTTCCTGTGGGAGAATTAACATAGTTTTGGCCCTTTTACTATTCTCTTACATCAGTACATTTTCAAAAAGTTTTAACTGTGACAATTCTCAATATTATAGGTTGTTCACATTCATGGAATATAAAGCATCTGATGAAGTGGGATTTTCTCCCACAAAAGCTCATGCAAAAAAAAAATCTGTTAGTCTTTAAGTGCCACAGGACTCCTTGTTATTTTTTTTTGCTGGACTAGACTAACATGTCTGCCCCTTTGGAACAATGAATTAATTCTCACAACACTGCTGTGAAGCAGAAAGTATTATATGATTTGCACAGGGTCACACAGGAAGCCTGTGGCAACAACATAAATAGAACTCACATCTCCTAAATCCTCGCCCAACATCTTAGTTACAAGATCATACTTTTTCACCCAAATTTATTCTCTAACTTTTTCCCTCAAAGTGAAATGTGATCTTGAACTCCCACCTTGCCAGTCCTTTCTTCTTGAAATTAGTGGAGAGGCTCGAGTCTCTTGATCTTTGTCTCAGTTTGCCCATCTGTAAAATTATTCTAACAATATTTATGCTCTCTCACAGTGAGTGATGTTGTGAGTTATAGGTAATGTTTGTTAAGCCATTTGAAAACATTGGATGAAACATGCCTTATAGGCATGCCTGGAATAGAATTATTGAAGGACAGCTTTTCTTTTTTTCATAATGGCCAGAAAAAATGCACCTAAATTTTTGCACACACAACTACATTGGCAAATCCAAGAGTCTGGAGAACAGAAAAATCTGAAATGCAACCACATTCTTGTCTGGATTTATAGCCTCAATTAGCTATGGACACACACACACACACAGAGCCACAATTTTTGTGGGTGCTGATTTTACCTGCAGAAAACCTCAAAGTATTGTATGGCCTTTGACTGGTTTGCCTCTGTAAAGCTACATACATCGGATTTACAGCCTCAATTAGCTATGGACGGACACACACACACACACACACACACAAATACAGCCACAATTTTTGTAGGTGCTGATTTTACCTGCAGAAAACCTCAAAGTATTGTATGGCCTTTGACTGGTTTGCCTCTGTAAAGCTACATACATCAGAGGTGTCCTGCTGCTGAAGTACAGAGGCCCAAATTAGACTGGCAGCTTTTCTAGGCCTTTGAGGACTGCACCATTTACCCTTCTAAAAATAAAAATAAATGCACTTCACTATAATATATGCACCTATAGGACTTCTCCTTGCCAGGTTCATAAAAATTCTTGCATGTCTGGGTTCACCACCAGTAGAAACCTGCATTTGATCAGCTTTGTGCTCTCCCTTAATTTACAATGTGGATGTGGCCCTAGGCTGAGTATTAGGATTAAATTGCTCCCTAGGGCTGCTTGATGAGCAACCTTCTGCTACACTGTCCTCTGCTGCTCCCACTGAAATCTAAGGGAGTCTGGCCCTGGCTTCAACTGGGCCACAATAAGACCCTGAGATATGAAAAAGCATCTTCTTACAGTAATAAATCATCATCTCACCCTTTTTATTTCCACACAGATTCTCTTTCAGTGTGCTCAGTACCAATGAGTGGGCTCCTTGGGTGTCTTCCATGCAAGTGTGGTTTGTGTTATGACTTAATGGCTCTTCTGTCTTCACAGTCTTTTCACAACACTCCCTCAAGGCTTACACACAGAAAGGAGAGAAATGGATGGTCATCAAGGACTTCAGTTACATAAAATGAGGGGAAAGATGGTTTTATAGCAAAGCACTAAGCTAGGAAGATCCCAGCTCTCCCTCAGCCTTCCATTGTGACTTTAAATGAGTGTTTATATGTTCTGTATGTAAAAGAGGGGCAATAACACTTTCCTTCTCTGACAGATGGTGGTGAGGGTTGACTCATTATTGTTGGAGAGGCACCGGTTTACTACAATAATGGGAGTGTACATAGCTTGTGATAGCAAATGGACTGGCCCAGATGACCCAAGAGGCCCCACCCAGTCCAATGTTCCTTTAGCTAAACAGATAAAATCTCAGTAGAAGGGGCCTGGAAGGGAAAGGCTAGTTCTGCACCATCTCATTATGGAGACCATGGCCACTGGGAAAGAATGAGAAACTGATAATATAATTCTTCTCACTACGCTGTCGAATTCTACTGACTTCACTGGAGTTCCTCCTATTTACAACATGGTACCTGAGAGGAAAATTGGGCCCATGGGAACCATCAGGGGTTTCCCTTCACCCTTCTCTGATTCAGATCAAACGGCTACCACATTAATTGCTCATTTGAAATTGCCCCATATAAAACCAAAATGTTAGTGGCAATACAATGCACAACTACCACAACTGACCACTGTTTGGGCAGCACCACTTACCTTGCAGAGTGAAGGTGATTGCAAGTCCCTGCAGCACTGCTTTCATCCCTAGAATTAAAGCAACAATGCACCATGACCGCTGAGAGCAGAAACCTGGCAATAAGAAATGAAAACATTTGGTCTCAGCAGGCAGAAGCTGTGTAGGTTAGCACTGTTGCAACAAGTGTCAGGAGCTATGTGGTTTATATATGAATAAAGGTTACCATCTGTAAAGAGAAGTCTACAAACCAGGCTGAAAGGTCAATTTCTAGATCAAATACACTGCTAGAGGTGCTGCATTTCAGAGAAAACAGTAAACATCTTTCTAGGTCACAAGCAGCTGGGGGTTGAGTTGTCCTTCAAAGCAAATGTTAAATTATGTCTCTTCCTGCTCAGTTTGACTGGCTGATGATGACTGAAATGGCAGTTTGTTACTGTGAGGTGCAGGACTGTTGTGTAAGAAGGGAAGTTCCTGTGCTGTGTTACACTAGCTCCTTTCCTCTCAATGGTAATAGACTGGCAAAGTGGGAGTTCAAGATCACAAAACACTGAGAAAAAAAGTTAGGGGACAAGTTTGGGCAAAGAAGAATGAACTTGTAATTGACATAAGATGTTGGACATGGATTTAGGAGATGTGAGTTCTGTTTGTGTAGCTGCCACAGGCTGCCTGTGTGACCCTGGGCAAACCATATAATATTTTCTGCTTCACAGCAGTGTTGTGAGGATTAATTAATTGTGCCGGATTTTCAGCTGGTGGAAGTTACTGGAGTTAACATTGGAGCTACAGTGTTTTATGCTAATTGCAAATCAGGTCACCATTAGGCTGTATGTCTCATATCTTCAAATGTATTTACATACCTATCTCCAGATGATTAGGTACTTAATTGTCTTTGAGGATCTGAGCCTATGTCTAGAGCCCTGCAAATCCACAGATATCCGCAGATATCTGCCTTATATACGCATCCATGGATACAAGACGGATATCCACAGACCATTTCCTGTGGGCGCAGATCAGATACGGATCCACATATTTTTATCTGCACAGAGCTAGAGCCCTGCAAATATGCAGATATCTGTGGATATCCGCATTATATCCACATCCGTGAATACAACATGGATATCTGCGAACCATTTCTTGTGGATGCAGGTCAGATATGGATCCACTTATTTGTATCCGTGCAGTACTCTACTTATGTCTCCTCTCTCAACTTTATACAGATCAAAGCCATAGAAGCAAACACCAAGGATAGCTACTTAGGTAATACTAATACTGCACAGAAATAAACCTTATAAGCTTGAAATTGAACTTGCCCCCTAGAAGTCTTTTTAAAAGAAATGAAACTATTTCCACTAAGATTTACATATCCCTTTGAATTTCTTATTGATATTTGACAGCTGACTGTGATCTCACTTGCAGCAGTGCATACAGACTGATGTCAATAAATAATTCTGAATTATGCTGCTAAGTGAGAGCAGAATCAGACAGCAGAGTACCTCATCTGTGGCTCCTACTGCATCGGCATTGAGCAAAACTAAACAAAACTTTTATTAAGGGACAGTGAAATTCTGCTTTCCTGCACAGACGGGAAAGTCTGATTCTGTGCAAAGATAAGGGAGGAGAGAGCCAGGCAGCACAGGAAGTAAACTCCATATCTGTATGTTAGATCAAACACACACACACAACTGTCTTAATCCTACCTGGATAGGAGCTTCTTTTCCTTCCTTTGAATTGTGGGGTTGCGTAACCAAAACAAGTCTCATCCTTCATCTCTAGGTCCTTAGAGTATGCGCTTTACTGCCACACAACTACAGACAGCAAATGCACGCAGGAGCAGGGGCTGGTCTCTTGAGAACTTTGGGGGAAATTACACAGCAGATTGGCTATGATCATTTCCTTGTGATTGTTGCCTTGCTTCAGGATCATAGGTGCCTCCTACCAGGCACAGAAAAGTCATACATGGCTCCTTGGACAGTGTCTACATTAGCAAGTGTGTAATAATATCACTGAATCCCAATAGGATTATTCCTTGTTTAAAAATGCAGGACATGCTGAAGTATTTTGCTGAAAAGGGATGTGATAACTCACATATGCTTGCTGAACTGGAGCCAAAAAGATGATTTCATAAATATGTCATTTTGGTCTTACTGGGCATCTCTCCGACCTCTCCCTACAGTCATAGCAGAAAGCAGGTCAGGTTCAATACAAGAGCCTGAATTAAACTGTGGGGAAGGCAGCCAATCAGAATGGATTTTCTCCCCAGGCCTTGATGAAATTCGCATGAAGATTGAAACTTCCTGAATCATCCCCTGTCTGGCTACAACAAGGACCAAAATTATGTCACAGAATATGAAATCCCAAACTTCAGTTTTGGCTGGTGCGGCAGATTGGGACCTGTGCACTAGGAAGATATGCCCACAGAGCTACACCTGCACCTTGGTGACAGAACAGATAAGGAGTCTTGTGGCACTTAAAGACTAACAAATTTATTTATTACATGTGCTTTTGTGATAGCAAATCCCATTTTGTCAGATGCTTTGAAGATGGGGGAACTTACAGAATGGGAAGAAAATAAATGGAGGTAAGTGTAAGTCGTGGGATAAGGTCACACTGTAACAACAAATCAAAGCAATTGTTAAGATTCAAACACTGGGAAACAGCATATAGAGAATGGTGAGGTCAAATCACCCCTCGTAATGGGAAAAGTATCCACAGTCATGCAGACACATATTCTGCAGGCCCTCCTGGACTGCTTTATCTGCATGGCCACAGCAGAGGTGGGAGACTGATCCCAGCAACATCTTTGTTCATATACCACATGTTCCCTCTCACATCCTGCATATGGAGAAGTTTGTTGTCCAACAGGTATGGCAAGTGTGTGTGTGTGTGTGTGTGTGTGTGTGTGTGTGTGTGTGTGTGTG
>ML682097.1:553115-604734 GCA_007922195.1 Podocnemis expansa
TGTGTGTGTGTGTGTGTGTGTGTGTGTGTGTGTGTGTGTGTGTGTGTAACTCCAGGAAACTTCAAACACAAGGACCCATGCGGGATTTATTGCACTGGCTCCATTTCCAAGGCTCCTGGTTAGTATTCATTTGGACTCAGCTCCATTTCTGGGTTTCAGACTTTAAAGCTAGATAGGACCACTGTGATTATCAGACCTGTCTCAGAAATGCTTTGGACCAGCATTTCAGTGAAAGAGACAGCCCAGCCTGCACTAGTAGCGAGGCTCCCCTTCAGTGCTGAAATCACAGAGCGTGAGGTGGGACCTCAAGACATGGTCTTCCAGAAGTTGCAGTAGAGAGGCAGGCAGCAGCAGAGGACTTGATGGCACAGCTGCCATTGGCGGTGGAACAAGTGGCGGTGTAGTGAGCCGTGACAGACTGAACGGTGAGCCAATCATGGTATTGGCAGCAGCAGCAGTTGATGGGAAAAGTGGTAGACACTATATACCTTGATTTTAGCAGTGTTTTTGTTACAATCTCCCACAGGGTTGGATGGATGGACTATAAGGTGGCTAGAACATTGGCTAGATCACTGGACTCAAGGCATGGTGATCAATCACTCAATATCTAGTTGGCAGCAGTAACAAGCATCGCGCCCAAGGGGTCAGTACTCGGGCTAGTTTGGCAAAACAAACAAGGAGCCCTGTGGCATTTTTAAAGACTAACAAATTTATTTATTGCATGAGCTTTGGTTCAACATCATATATGATCCGGATGATGGAGGGGATTGTACCCTCAGCAAGGGTGCAGATAACACCAAGCTGGGGACATAGTAGATATGCTAAAGGGTAGTAATTGTAGTACAGAGTGATCTAGACAAATTAGAGTATTGGGGTGGGGGGAAAACCCAAAACTCTGATAAGGTTCAGCAAAGACAAGTGCTAAGTTCTGGGCACTTTGGATGGAAGAATACCATGCACTGCTACAGACTGGGAGCTGACTAGATAAGCAGCAGTTCTGCAGAAAAGACCTGGGGGTTACAGTGGACTGGAAGCTGGATATGAGTCAACAGTTAATTCTGGGGATAGAACTGACCCAAAAAGGGGTAGTAGCAGCCTAGTCTTTCTATCTACACAGTTATGCATCAACCCACACAGATTCTAATGTTCAGAACAAATGCCAGACCTCTTCTTTGCACAGTAGTGGCCGCAGAAGAGCTTCCACCCTGCAGAGATATAGGAGGCACTAAACCTCTCAGCTCCTGGCCTTGAGCTGGGTCGTAAAGTTCCTCAGTGGCAGCAGGTGCTGTGAGAGGAGATCATCCAGAAGGCGCCCAGCAGGGCTATATGGGAGGAGCCTAGCAATGGTGTCAACTGTGTGGATGGAAACAATTCTCAAAAGAATGGCAGCAAATGCAACAACACAGTTCCATTCCCCTAAAGGACATAAAGAGGCCTAACAAGTCAACAATGATAATTTGGGGAATTGAACCAGGCCTCAGGTGCCACCAGCATGTGTCTATGTCAACTTGTAGAGGAGCCTGGAGATCATGCGGAGGCCAGTTAGGCTCCTTGCTCTGCATCTGCAGATGTTAAAGGGGAGACCATGTCGGAAGCATGTGTTGTGTTTATGGCAGAAAAGGGATCCTGATAGTGGCTGATAGTCTGGCACATGGAGGACAGGAAAGCCTGATGTGGTCCTGGCAGCAGAGGAGGCTCCGATGGGCATCATATAACTGCTGTGCAGTGGGAAGAGAAGGACTGGTGTCCCAGATCTTTTTTTGGATGAGCTGTCAGTAAACAGCACTGTGGTTTTAGCAAACTTTGAGGTTTGGCCACTATATAAATTTCAGTGCAGGAAGTGAGGAAATCTTCTGTATTTGGTCACACTTTTTCCTCTCACTGCCTGTGAAATGTACCTGGCATAGCTTATTAAAACAAACCAATTTCAATTGTGCAAAGGCCAGGCTGTGACATTTGTTGATGTCTGGGGAGCAACACTAGTATAAAACTGGACTGATGCAGTTGGGATTCAGGTCCTGAGAGCTGAACAATCTGAATAAAAATCTGATCTATTTTCAGCTTCCCAAGTTTCCCTTCAATGGTGCCTGTGCTATTCTCCAATCAGTTATAGACTCACAGTATTTTACATTCACCTTGCACTTGCCTTGTTTAGTAAATGACTTGGTGATATGGTGTCAGGCAGTGGGGAATCAGGCCCCTAGAAGTCAGAAGTCTGTGTAGACCTCTTGTTCTCCAGGCCTTTCCCTGAGTAACAGAGTCAAATTAAATCAAATCAAATCATAGGGCTGAAAGGGACCTCGTGAGATCATCGAGTCCAACCCCCTGGAAATTGAACCCAGGACCTTCTGCATGTTAAGCAGAGGTGTGTTACTGCTCAAAACCATATGGTCTTCCCAGCATTGCATTAAAAGACTTATGTCAAGATGGGAAAGGAAGCAAGAGCAGCCGTTCCCATTCTATAGATCACTCTTTCTAGTTGCCGCTAATCTGCATTTATATTTGAATCATTCATACACCATCACTTTTTGCTTAGGAAGCAAATAAGCTGCCACCATCCCTATTTGTACTGGGAAATACTGTCTTTATATAGGAGGTTAGTGTAATCATAGTGGCTAGGATTGTGTTTTCTGGAAAATCACCAATTGAATGAATTTTTCTCAGGAAGACTGTGATGTCTCAAAGATAGCTAGGAGTCCTGACAGTGTAGGGTCTGAGGAGAAAGTCCACATAAACAGGTAAGCCCACTGTAAAAGTGCCAATGCTTGAGGCAGTGGGGCTTTCAGGATCTCCAGGTTTATGGATTTTTGGTATCAGATAGAATATCCCTGGTTGGGGTTTTAGGGCAGTGTTTCTCAATCAGCGTGCCACGGCACACAGGTGTGCCATCAGGCCTCAGTGATGTGCTATAGAATTTTTTGAAAAACTACTCTAAGAGTTCTGGATTGCTTATGAATATTCATGAGTTCAGTTGGAGACTATCTGGCAGTGTGCATCAAAATAATTAAGAACATCAAGGTGTGTCATGGCAGAGGAGAGGTTGGAAACCACTGCTCTAGGAGCAAGTGTGTCTTCATTTGTTCCTGTGCTGCTTTAGGTTGTTTCTTGAGTAGATGGTGTGGTTTCTTTTGGTATTCCTCAGAGAGGTCAGAGACAGGAGTGAGGCCCCCTGGAGCAGCCTGTTCAGAAGAGTTCTGGCCACTTCGCCCCTAGCTACCCCAGGCCTGAATAGAGGCTGCCTGGCCCCCAGACCCTGGACTGGGCCCACTCAGGCCTGGTGTGGCCAGGGACAAAACAGCCTGAACTCTTCAGAGTGGGCCACTCCAGGGGGCCCCACTCCCAACAAGCCACAGCACCAGACCAGCTGCTCTCCTCCCTCCCCCTGGGGATGCACATCCGGCTGGGTCTAGAAGGGGAGTGCTGCTCCACACCTGCTGCAGAGAGGCCAGGCGCAGGGATTAAAGTATAATTTGTGGGGGCCCAGAATGCTCCCGCACTGGTTGCCCCCCCCTCCAGTGTCAGTGGGCTCCCCACACTGGTGGGCCTCCCTGGACCCCAGCTCCTGCCACCCCGTGCCCCCAACACCCCCCCAACCCAGCATGAGCCAGCTGCCCCCACGCTCACCAGCAGCAACACAGCCGGGGAGGTGAGGGCAGTAGGCCCTGGGGTGGCGCCACAGCTCGGGCTCAGGCAGCAGGCCCCAGGTTTGGGGTGGACCCTGGAAAGGGTGGGGCTTGGAGAGGGGCTTGAGCCCCTACTAATGCCCCTGGCCCCTGCCCCTGGCCCCTGCCTGCTGGAACATGGCGGAATGCTACTTCAGAGCTTTCTATTTCTACGGGCCCAGTGTTTAGGTCCCTAAAAACAGAACATGGACCCAGAACACAGCGTTCCAGGGCCCACTATTTTTCAATGGTGGTCCCTGGAATGCAGCGTTCCAGCTCCACATTCTATTTTAGGGGCCCCAGAATGCCAAGCACTTAAAAATCATGGGCCCCAGCACGGCTTTCCAGGGCGTTCCAGCATACTTTAACCCCTGGCTGGGCGAGCAGACAGGTGGCTCAGCCTCTGGCCCTGGTGGTCCACAGTCCCTGCTCCCCAACCACCCCGCGAGCGCTAAGGTAAGTGAAGCAGGTGGCTGCTACAAGCACCCCTTACTGCTTGGGGCCGTAGGCAACCATCTGCTTCACTTACCACAAAAGCCATCTCTGCTGCCACCAAATTTTCAGGCAGCCACTGCTTTTATTTCTGTTGAGGGAGCCACTGGCACTGGCTGACAGTCGAGGAGGAGGGGCTGGCATAGGGGTCGGCAAAGGTTGCTGACATCTGCTGTAGTGGAAGACTTGGGGTGGGTGGCTGAGGAGAGAAAGAGAAAGGGAGGATGACCTTAAGAATTCAGGATCCTTACCAAAATCTCATAGAGGTCTGCAAGTTCCTCTATGTCTTTCAGGGTTATCAGTACTACCTAAGGAGTATATGACAACATTAAACCCCTAGTTCAGCAAAGCACTTATCATGTATATGCTTCAATCCATCCCTGTCCAGATAGCACAGTGAAGGCAAAGGGAATCTTTCCATTGAGTTAAATGGAATTTACGATGCTATGTAAAGTTAAGCTTAAGTACTTTGCTAAGTTGGAGCCTACGTTACAAAACTCCTATGACTTTTGCTGCTGCAATATATCTTGATTTCATAAATCTGTGTCTAGTCTCATTAGGTGTTTTGAAAAATCCCACAAGCTACTATCTGCATCTTTAGGGCCTAAATACCTTTGAAAATCTTGCCGTTCACTTTTCTTATTTTTTCTCTTAGGACCTGATCCAAATCCCTTTAGAGTAAAAGACTGGAAAGAGTCCCATTGACTTTGCTGGGCTTTTACCAAAATCCCTGTTTCTTGTTACTTCACATTCTCTGAGGTTATAGTTTTAGAGCCCATCTGCATCCCCAGATTTCTTTTTATGTTCACTACACAAAAAGTGAATAGATATACTATAAGAAAGGAACAAAAACAAGCTAGAACACCTTATGCAGTATGGTGTGTGTGTTCTAACAAACTGTATGTTAGAGCTCTACTTCTCAAACTGCCTGTTTCAGCAGAGTTCCAAGCTGAAAAATAAAATGGTGCAGTACACAAAAAGGAAGGGCCTCATAGCTACCTACTTGTATTACCATTATCACTTCTCTTTGGTTATTTTTAAACCTTGCGTATAGGTTGTTAGTAACGCAGTGTGTGGCAGACATCCTGTCTTGCTCTGGCCGGAGAGTCATATCTACTTTATCATTTTGAATTACATAAAATGGTTTGCACCTTCAAACAAGCCAGCTGCACATGGGAGACAGGAAGACCAGAGCACCACAAACACCAACAGCCCACATCACCCCAACACATCAGTTAAAGTTAATTTTTTATGTTTAATTTATTCTCTCTATTAAATTTAGAAGTTAAATCTGAACTTCAGCCAACACTTTTCTGCCCCCCACCCTTTTACTGCTCCTTTCCTAAGTATAAAGGTGCCAGGTACTTTTAAAAACATTTTTCCTTACATTAGAAATATTAAAACTTCAAATTCCCCTCTTTGCTGAAGGAACTTAACAAAACAGGAAAAACACCTTCTATAATAAGCATAATGCTGTCTTTATATATCATAAATGGGTGTTAAAGTTCTGTTCACTCTACCAAATCTTTCTGTTAACTCCTCTCCCTAAGTCCTTTTGCAAAAGTACTGTACTAGGAGCAAATAAGAATTTAGAAATCTTTTATTATTGTCAATATTAACTTCCTGAATAAAACACCTCAAAAAGGGGCATATCTACTCTAAAAAAATTGTCTGTGAAAATATCGTCTTATCAACAAACCTGCTTTGTTTGTGTATGCACCTCAATCACAGCTGCTGACTTTAAGTGACAAAATATTTCTCAGAAGCCTTTTTTTTAAAAAAAAATATCCAAATACAGAACATAACTATATGAGAGAAAAGACACAGTTATGCTTACAGAAAAATCATAAGTACCAGCAAATATATGCATAAGAATGTCAGGCAGAAACAAAATGCAATCATAAACATCAGTCTGTTGATGTACAAGGAAAAGTTGATTATGTGCTATAATAAAGGAAAGCAATGAATTAGAGCCGGTCAAAAGTTTTCTGTCAAAACTTTATTCGCTGGAAGACAGAGTTTTTGAAGAATATTTTGTTTAATGTGTTGCTTTCCTTGACATTCTTTGATTATTCATCAGAAAATCAAAATCCTGAAAACTAGAAATTTTTGCCCAAACCCTTAATTAATTACTTGCTAATTTATCCTAAATACTTTATCAGTTTTCAGCTGAGTTTTCCTTCCCTAAGAAACATATTTTTTTCTTTGTTTTTTTGTTTTTCAGTGAAAAGGCGAAATGTTCTGGGGGGTAGGGTGAACACTTTTCTGAACATCTGCTTGTGCTTAACTTTAAGCACAGGAGTAATCCTATTTCTTTCAGGTAAAATCACTTACGCTATGTATACATTATTCTGTACATTCATATAAGTTATGTTGCTTGGGGAAGGGACAGAAAAGGGTCATTCCCCTGAGTGATGTAATTTACATCAACCAAGTGCCACTTTGGACAGTGCTGTATCAGCAGAAGAACTTCTCCCACTAATTGCTACCACTGCTTGTGGAGTCTGGAGTAATGAAGTCAATGGGAGAGCTTTCTCTTGTCAGCCTAGAATGTCTCTGTTAGCCATGCACTCTCCTCTCCCTTGTAGTATAGCCTTAGAGACTTATCCAAAATTGAAGTCACTGGTAATCTTTCTATTGGCTTCAATGGGTTTTGGCTCAGACATATCACTGGGTATGTCTACACCAGTGGTTTTCAACCTTTTTTCTGCCATGGCACACCTTGATACCTTCAAATTTTTCGAGGCACACCACCGTTACAAAACTCATGAATATTCAAATTAACTTAAATTACTTATGAATATTTATGAACCATGGCACAGTGTTTCAGAAATGTTGCTATGTGGGGTAGCAGGGGTGGCAAAACAGGGGAGGTCACAAGTTGTCTGCAGTGGCAGGAGTGAGTGTGGGGCGCAGAGCAGGGCAGGAGTGGAAAAGAGGACAAGGGCAGCCATGGGGGAACAGCACAAGTGTGGCAAGAGAGGAGAGAGAAAAGGAGAACAAGAGTGGCTTTGTGGCGGAGCAGGGGTAACCTGGGGAGTGGGAAGGTAGGGCAGGGGAGCATGGTGCAGCACCCACTTCCCCCTTCTCCACAGTGGCTCTCTGCCAGCCAGGGCAAATCCTCACCCCATTGCTGCTCCCTCCCACCCCAGTGGGTCCCATCCTCCCCTCCCCCAGCCCCCTGGTGACTGTGATGGACCCTCCCATCACTGCAGGGGCCAGAACTATCCCTCCAGCTCCCAGTTCACCACCCCACACACAACCACCCCACCCCCCCAACTACACATACCCTGATCCCAGCTACACACCCTCTGCTACACATCCACTCCCACCCACCTCTGCTATTCACACACACCTGCCCCACACAACCACCAGCAGTCCTCCCCCCAAAGTCCTTACCTGGGCTCTTTGCAGTCTGCCTGACACAAGCTGCTCTGCCCTGCGGGGGGAGATTCACACACTCCCAGCCTCCCGCAGCTCTCTCCTGGCTAGGAAAGGTAGAGCGGGGTTTAAGGTAGAGCCACCAGAATGCTGTGTTCTGGCTGCTCCTGCTATTTTTAGGGGGACCCCTGGAACTCCATGGTGGTATGAGGGGGTCGTGGCCGCCTGCCCTCTCCTGACAGGCTGAGGCAAAAGTTTTCTGACCAATCCGGCGCTCCAGCACAGAGACACCTATTACTGAATGGATCCAAGCAGCCCCTCTCGAAGAAGGATGGTTACTGGTGAGTAACCCACCATTTAAGGTGAGAGAGGACCTGGATTTATTTCTTGATATCATCCAAAAATAGCATCTGTCTCTCTGAATTTTCAATTTAACAAAAACTTGATCTAAGAAAAATTATTAAACTTGTAAAATTGTGTGCCCATCTTGAACAGAAAACCAGAACCACAAAGAAGAGTATCTCCAGATGCTCCTGTCCATTTGGCTGTGAGGTTGATGAAACATCACCATGACACATTCAGTATTGCCTACTCCAAACATCAAAAATAGTTACAAGTCTGGCTTAAATATATCATTAAAACTCACTTAAAAATAAAGAGATGTTTAAAGAAATAATAAATGGGTGGGGAGCTATTTTCTCTGACTTGTGGGTTTTGAGCCCTTCTGGGGTCAGGCTGAGACTGAGAGAGATGGGGGTCCGGCTGAGAACAGGGAGGCATGTGGGGGTGGGCTGAGAATGATGAGAGATGAGGGGTCGGGATGAGAAGGGGAAATACACCCTGTGACAGGCTGAGAAGAGGAGAGACACATGGGGTTGGGCTGGAGACGGGCAAGGGGAGAGACACAGGTCATCAGGCTGAGAAGGGAAAAGATGCTGGATTGGGTCAGGCTGAGAAGGGGAAAGATTCTGGATCAGGTCAGGGGAAGGCGACCTGGGCTGTAGCCCTAGGATCCAGGGCTGTGGGGCTAGGGCTAAGACATGGGGAGTTTGGATGCCTTGCACACAGCTGGGAATGCTCCCAACTGTGTTGTGCCTTCTTGCCAGCCTCCATCCTGACCCCTCCTGAGTTCCTCAGAGTTGCCAACTCCAGATTTGGGAATGGAGAGAAGGGACCTGAATGGATCCGAGCAGCCCATCTCGAAGAAGGACGGTTACTGGTGAGTAACCCACCGTTCTTCTTCGAGTGCTGCTCGGATGCATTCAGTAATAGGTGACTACTAGTCATGCTGATGGATGGCGGGTGGAGTTGGGTCTTCTGCCTTCAGCACAGCAGCAATGCCCCAGAGGGGAAGAGAGAAGAATCTAACCAGAGTCAAGAGACAAACTAGGCTCTTGATGCAGCACAGCAGAAGACCAACTGAGGGTCAGCCCAGGTCAGGGGCAGGGCCAAACCCACCAAAACATATAAGTGAGGGCAGGACAGACCAAGATCACCATAGCGAGGATGAAGAATGCAACATGAAACATAGTGGGTTGCGTTCCCTTTGGGCTATCACTGGCTTCCAGGGTGTTTACAAAATTGTGGCACTGGTCACAGCGTTCCTACGCAGGAGGGGAATCAAAATCTACCCATACCTAGACGACTGGCTCATAGTAGGGAAGTCAAGCTGCCAAGTACAACATCACGTCAAACTGGTAGTAAAGCTTTGCAGATTCCTGGGTCTCTGCATAAACATAGAGAAGTCAAAGCTCCAGCCCACTCAGGACATAGAATTCATAGGGGCGCGACTAAACACCCATTGAGGCACAGCATCCTTGCCCCGGTCAAGATTTCTGTCCATCTGCACCATCATTACGGAACTGTAGTGCCGAGACTAACCACAGCTCGCTGGTGCATGCAGCTTCTGGGTCACATGCTGGCTGCCACCGTGGTAATCCGGACAGCATGCTTGAGGATGAGACCCTTCCAACTCTGGTTCTCCACAATGTACCAGTCATGGAGAGACCACCTAGACAATGTGCTTTCGGTTCTCCAGCACGCCCTGGAGTCCCTCCAAATCTGGAGGGACCCCCATTTTGCGATGGGAGCATTCGGGGAGGCCAAAGCCTCAGTGACCCTGATAACAGACGCTTTGGACTCAGGCTGGGGAGCCCATCTGTCTGGGGACCTATCCACACAAGGTTTCTGTCCTCCGAGGACAAACTCCTCCACATAAATGTGAAGAAACTACGGGCCATCAGACTGGCCTGCATGACCTTCCTCGACAAGATTCATGGCAGAATGGTCCAGGTCCTCACGGAAAATACAATGGCCATGTTCTATACCAACCGGCAAGGGGGGGGTATGCTCCTCGGCCCTGTGTGAGGAGGTGCGACAACTGGGGCAGCTGGTGATAGATTACCACTTTACGCCAGTTGCCTCCCATCTACTGGGGGTGAATAACAGCTTAGTGGGCTCACTCAGCAGGAAAACCCTAGTGAATCACAAGTGGTCCCTCCACAACAAGGTATTCTCCCTGTTGACAGACAGATGGGGAGCTCCCCTGGTGGACCTCTTCACCAAGAAACAGAACCACAAATGCCTCCAATTCTGTTCCCTCTGGGGTCGGGAAGAGGGCTCACTCAGCGACGCCATCCTCCTCAGTTGGTCAGGGACCCTGATGTATGCCTTCCTGCCAATTTCCCTAATCCACAGAGTGCTACTGAAGGTCCTTGCGGATGGAGCACACATCATTCTGATAGCTCCGGACTGGCCCAGACAACACTGGTTCCCGCTCCTACAGGACATGTCCATAAGGACCCCACTCTGCCTCCCTCAGTTGGCAGATCTCTTAACACAGGACTCGGAACGCCTTCAGCACCTGAACTCAGGTCTCCTACATTTGATGCCCCGGATGCTCTCTGGCTCAGTGAGCAAGAGAGGTGCTGCTCGAATAGGGTTAAGAAGGTCCTAGCTGGTAGCAGAAAACCCTCCACCAGGTCCACCTACATGGCGAAGTGGAAGCACTTCTCCACTTGGTGCTGTGACAAAGACATTCAGTATTGCCTATCCCAAACATAAAAAAATAGTCACAAGTCGGGCTTAAATATATCGTTAAAACTCACTTAAAAATAAAGAGATGTTTAAAGAAATAATAATTGGGGGGGGGAGCTATTTTCTCTGACTTCTGGGTTTTGAGCCTTTAGGATAAAGTCGGGTCACGTTTTTCTGCTTTTCTCTGCAAGTTTTTAGCCTGAGGGCTAGAAATTTATGATTTTATTAAAGAAAAATTATGACACTGCCAGCCAGTGTTCCCTCTAAGCTGATGATGCAACTGAACAAGTTATGGGTGCATTTGGGGAGCCAGTGGGCAGCAGGGAAGAAGCCCATTGGGGCCTGGAGAACCAGCAGCGTACTTGCTCAGCTGCATCATCAGCTTAGAGAGGGAACACTGCCTGCAAAGTTTAAAAAGGGGGGCTCCCACACAAAGTGATTAGCCCTGGGCTCCACTCCCCCCCAGTGACAGCCCTGGTGCTAGTGTTGGGACTAGCCAGGGTGTCTTGTCAGCCTTCCTCCCCCTCCCTCTCTAAGCTATCTTTCAACAACAGATTTGTCAGAGGCAGACTCCCTTTCTTCTCCTTCAAGTGCTGCTCACATCATTCAGTTACAGGTGTGTACGTGCCACAGCGCACGGTAGCCTCGGAAAGTCTTCAGCCTTAGCCTGTCTGGTCAGTGCATCTGGCCAATGCCCCCTCTGCTGCAACCGCGGCTATACAAGTGACCATGACCCTGACCTTCCCAGTTCCTTTTTCCACCATCAGTATTGGTTCGGAATCAGCCGCGGCTTGCTAAAGCAAGTGCCTGTCTTCCCGCGAAACTCAAATGCCTGGTTTCAAGCTGTGTTTAAACTGCTACTGTGTGTTCCCTCTGGACAATCCATATGAGGACTGTCTCACATGCCTCAGTGAGTCTCACTTAGCAGCCGAGTGCCCCATCTGCCGATCCTTCAAGTGAAGGACCCGCTTGGATCAGGAACATTGCCTTCTCACTATGTCAGGGTTGACTTCGTCCACCCTGGAAACCGCCCAAGCCACCAGCACTCCACCAGTTCCCCAATCACCTTGGGCTCCAGAACCCCAACAGCGATCTTCGGTACCGAGCTCGGAACTTCGAGCCTTGGTGGTACCCCTCTAGCAACCACTTCCGCGGCCCCTGGGTGACCCCTCAACGGTACCAGGTCCAGTACCACCAGCGGTACCTTCTAACTCTTCAGCTGCCCTGGCATGGAAGAAGAAGAAGAAGAAGAAGAACACACGTCCGTCCAGCCCTGTACTGGCCCAGCCAGTACAGGCGCCAGTACCACCACCGCCCTTGGTACCACCTGCGGAGGGCGTCCTGATACAGAACGCACTGATACAGACGCTCACACCAGTACCATCGGTCCCCGGCAGCCCGATACCACCAAGCCTGGTACAGCCCAGCCTAAACACACCAGCCCTGGACCTGGTACTGCCCAACCCTCCTCCAGCACTGCAATCTGGTACCAAGGGGTTCTCCAGGGCTTCTCCATGACACATCTCATTCTCCGGCTCCCAGCTCACCACGGGCAAGTTCTCTGGGCCATCTTTGGATAGACATGCTTCCCTGCCGCTGGTACCTCAGCCACACAAGAGGTCCCGTAAGCATTCCCCTCCACTGGGGCAGATCAAGCGGCCATGGACGCATGCCGAGGTAGCTGACTTCACCCTCCCCCCGTCGCCAAGGAGTTGATGCAGCGTCTTAACGACTGGCCCCTCGATTGGCTCAGCATCACAATGGACGACACCTCATCTGCTACGCCTGATCTCCCTGGCAGTCCCCAGAGTTCTCAGATCTCTCAGACGAGGATCCTGATCCTGACTCCACACAGCGTGGTAGATCCCGGGCCTGCTCTTCATCTTCACTCGATGAATGGCTCACAGACACATCACTTGACCGCGACAGCGATACATGGGCCAAGCAGGACCTTCTCAAGTGCATGGCATCCAACCTGAAATTGGAGCTCCTCTCTGAGGGTCCACCTAGCAGTGATCTCAGCACTCCATGAGCCAGTGGATAGGGTATTGGTGTTCTTGCACCCCACGACAATCAGGTTCCTGAAGGGGGTGGACCGGCTTTTTCCTCAGCTCCACCTTCCCCACCCCTCAATGGGACTTAAACATAGTCCTTCAGGTTTTATCAGGGCCACCGTATGAGCCGCTCAACACAGCCACCCCGCTGGTCTTGTCATGGAAGGTGGCATTCCTGGTGGCCATCACCTCTGCTAGAAGGGTCTCAGAGCTGCGAGCCTTTTCCAAGGAACCCCTTTTACATGAGGTTCTACCCCAGAATCCAGGGGTCATAGAGGTATGAGAAGGGGCCCATAATGCCCTCCACCCCCCCAAAAAAACCACTATAGCCCTCGGGGACATGGAGAGGATACTTTCACCTCTGCCAGCTTTTCCTAGTCGGGCACACTGACATGGGTACGCGCCCATGTCACTATCCCAAGAGCACTTCTTCCCTGTGTTGGCCTGCAACAGATCTTGGGGAGACTACTGCAGGATGGTGTACCCACTCCTTAGGTGACAGGTAAGAGGGCAGGCTCATACCCCTTGTCCTCTACCTTTTCCCACCTCGCCTCCTCAGGCAGCGCCCCCCTCTTTAATCAGGGCCATGCTTTTCAGACTTGTGTTAGGCCTTTCGCCCAGGGAACCCTCGAGCTTCACTGTAAGGTCTGCCTTTTCAGCTCCTCCCCCTCCTCCCCAAGGACCTTCACCACATCACATTTGTCCTTCGGTCCACGGGCAAACTTCAAGTTTAGCCCTTGACTGGACCCCCCTTTGCTCTGGTGCCGCCCTCTAGCCAGGCAAGGGTCCATTGTCCCTGAATACCCCATACAGCTGTCTAGGAACTGCCTCGATCTTTCTAGAGTATTCCCCTTCTCCCTAGTATTGCAATGAAGGGCGATGGTAAGGGATAGAGTGCTTAACCGCCAGCAGTATTCATACACCTGAGTGAACCCATTTGAGGACCAGTGATCCTTAGGTCAGGGTAGTTCCCCTGCAGAACTCTCATTCCCAAGGGAACTTACAAACCCTTAACAGGATGGAAAGCCTAACGCCTTATGAGTGATGATTTCGTAACGTCTCCTCTTGCCCCTGTTGCTGAACTAGACTAACATGTTGCTGAACTAGACTAACATGGCTGCCCCTCTGGAACTTAGCAGAGACAGGTACCTAGTGGGGTGACAGTGGGGAGCTCTGTGCCCTGCTTGCATTTTAAGTTTAAATTCTTGTTGCCAAACATGGCTGTGACAAGACAAATCGGTCCCCAACATCCACTCTGAAATATAGATAAACCTATGAGACATGCAGGAGGCAAGATGGGCTTTGAGATTTATACATTACTACTTTAATCTCTGGCACTAAAACTAACCTAAAAACATTTCAGAGACAGATGCTACAAGCCTGTAATATTTGTTCAACACACATACGCACCTCCCTCTGAGGCTTGCTCTCCTCTCCCTAAATATTAATGACACATAATGTTGTCCTGATGGTGGACATAATGAGCTAGAAGTCCAGGACAGGGAGAAGTGGAGAAGGAAAGGATCAAAGCTTGTCAACATGAATCCCTGCCCAGTGTTTCTCAAGGAAGAAAAGAGTTTCCATAACCTGACAATATTCCACAGGCAGACCTAGGTCCCCCTCGTCCTCCTCATACCCAGTCACCCTTTCCCTACTCCAGCCACCCCTCCTCTCTGCCTCCTTATTCTGGGCCCCATTCCATACCCCTGTGCTGTCCTTCCAGCCTCATAGCACCGTCTAACAGCCACCTCCTAGAAAAGAGTCCAACTTAATTCAAGTGAAGAGCATGTACAGAGTGTTAATGATGGGGCCTTTGGAAAGTGCCATACAGTACTTTGCCCTGGCTCATAAGCCATTAAAAATAGTGGTTCCCAACCTTTTGAAGGCTGAGGACCCTTTTTAGCCCCCCAAAAATTTAAGGCCCCCTGGCTGCATTTGGGCTGAAGTGGTGCTGCTGCACAGTGGTGGGTGCTGCCGCGGGTCAAATGCAGCCTGCATGGGCATAATCTGTCCCACACCACTGGGGAGCCAAGCCACAGCAGTCATGGGCCCCTCCCTATGCCTCTGCCAGGGAGCAGAGTGGCCCCCTTCCCCTGTCCTTGCTGGCAAAGCTGTAAATACAAATTTTGGCCCCTGGGGCAAGCAGCCTAAAATGCACTCTCCCAACCCCTTCCCAAACCCTCCCCCACCCTGGTCCTGGCTCCCCCAGCCTCCATTGCCCATCACCATCCACTCAGAAACAACCACCCCAGGCTCCTCTGCCCACTCCAAGCCCCTGATTCACCCACTGGAGCCCCCATCAATTCCATTCCTACAGACACCCACACTAGCCTCTGCCACCCACTCCCATCTTCCCAGAGATATCCATTCCAGCCTACCCCACCAAGCCCATTACCTGCAGGTACACCCACAACAACCTCTCATGTCCAGCCCCATTCACCTGAACCTTCCCAATCCCACCCACTCCAATACCCTTAAAAACTCTAACTCCAGCCTCTCCCACCCCAACCTCCCCCTCATACCCCATTACTGCAAAAACATGAAGCCTAGCCTCTCCACCCACCCCAATACCCCAGAAACACCCATCACAGCTTTCCCCAACCACCCCCATGCACCCAAAACACCCATCCTAGCCTCCCATTCACCCCATTCACCCACTCCAAAGCCCCCTCTCAAATACACACACTGTCCCCTTGTCAGCGTCACCCCTCCCTTCTATACCCTAGAGACCCCAGAGCTGCTGCTCCTGCCCTGAGCACGGGGCAGGAGATTTAGGCAGCTCCATGCCGGCCGTGGAGACCTCCTGTAGCCATGGCCCCTTGCCCCTACCCCCCAGCCCCTTCGCCACAGCCCCCTGCTGGTTCACCATCTCCAACACCCCCCTCTTACTTGGCTACCGGAGCTCCTGCCAGCTGGCCACCCACCAGCTACTCTCCCTTAGCATGGGGTCTCCAGTTGCCATGGAGACCAAGGCTTCCAGCCAGCAGAGAGCTTCCCTCAGGCAGGGTGTTTTTAAAACTATTGCCCTGAGCATCCTCTGTGTTCTTGGAGAATCAGGGCATAGTAACCAGGCACTGAGACTCACCCCCCCCCCATCACCTTCAGCCTCTGCTTGAACCAGAAACCAGAAACAATGAAAGGCAGTGGGAGACATACCAAACACCCATTTGAACAAGGGTCCTGGAATTAGGCCAACTCCACTAGCCTCATCTACATGGAAGCTGTGAACCATTAGCACATTGAATGGACAGCAGAAACTTCATTTGCATCAAGGATGGAGCCAGAATTAGCATACTGAATGGAGAACCAAGCTCCAAGGCAGGAGTCGCACTGAACTCTGGGATTGGCAAAGCAGAAAAGCACTGCATGATGGGGGATCTCTAGTCCTGAGACAAATGAGTTCATGCCTGCATACACCCAGTCCAGCAGTTATCAGACCACCTCTAGTCAATAGATCTTCAATTGATATCCAACATACTGAATCTGCCTGATTGCATTGTAAGCTCCATCAAGGAATGCCACCCATCACCAGGAATGATCAGCTCCTATTGTCCACCTAAACAAAACACCTCTGGTATACTCCCTTAAGTCATTATTTACCCCAAAACAACCCCAGTGTTCTGCCTTGAACCATTGTTTCTTCCCCACAAAAACCGCTATCCAAGTTCCACATGAAAGTTAGCTAGAGGGAGTCTGTTCTGAATCTGTTCTGATGCCTGATCCGTTGCCTGGACCTACAAGCTGCCTCATGTCCACTGCGACTTCTCTCTCTCCTTGCTGATCATGGTGGAGGTTCTGCCTGTCTCCAGCACTCCAGACCCTAAGCTGAACAGCCTGGTTCCTGGGTACCTTTGAGCTGCACTGAGTGATGAGACATTCTCTTGCTTGCTTCTCTATTTATTTTTCCCTAGTCCAACTGTAAGTCTCTAAACCTGAGCTTTTGTAATCCACTTGGGCTAGCTTTCCCCAATACTATACCTGAAACTGGGTAATACAGTAACTGTTTGATCATTTTCCTCTTTTGTATGATTATCAATATTGTAACTGTTTGGGCATTTTTTCCTTCCTTTTATAATTATTCATAAGTTTTATGTACCTGGCAATAAAGTAACTTTCCTAATCAAGCTGGTTGCCAGACTTCCTCAGTATTGCTCTGCAGCAACACTCCTTTTACCTAGCCAAAGATCCCTGTGATGCCCAATTCCTTGTAAGGTTTGCTCATTATGGGGTTACCAGTATGCTGAACTTGTGGCATATAAGGGTGACAGCTGAAAGTGCTGCTTTGACCCAGCCAGTGGAGTCCAGGGGCATATAAAGGTGACAGCTGAAAGTGCTGTTTTGACCCAGCCTGATTGAGTCCAGGGGCATATAAGGGTGACAGCTGAAAGTGCTGTTTTAACCCAGCCTGCTCAGATGCATACTCCAGTCTAGTCCGGTGCGCTACAGGGGCACATAAGGGTAGCAGCAGACCAGTGCTGTGTAACCCGGCCTGCTGAGTTCAGGGACACATAAGGGGTCAGCTGAGAGTGCTGATAGACCCCGTCTGCTCAGTCACACTTAGCAACCTAGTCTTGGGAAATTTAGGTCCTGCAAGGGTGGTTCCATTGGGAGGGATTTACAGAAGGGAGAAATAAGCTTCACACAGAGACACAAGTGACCCAAGCAGTACACTAATAGAATTTCAACCCTCCACCACCCCCTCCAGAGGAAGTAAACCTAATAAATGAGCAGACCCCAAGTCAAGGGGCAAAGCTGGTAACATGGGAGTTCTAGTATAATTGTGTAAAAGGAATTGGAGTAGTACAAAGCATGTTAAGCAAACACAGACAGCTAATATTGATTGTCTTTGTTATTAAGCATTTAATTTTTTAAATATTTCAGTAACAAAAGAATAAAATCATGGCAGGGTTAGGCGGAACCAAAATAGTAAGGGAATTTCTGGATTAGCAAAGAATTGTAAAAATCTGACCAAGGACTGGTGGGCATCATAAAACTAAAAATCAAGCATGTATTGAAGGAAACTAAGGGAAAATATCTGGTGTTCTGTCACAGTCAAGGGACCAGTAATCTGTGTCCTCAGGAAACTTGGATGGCTTGCCTAAACTGGGTGCCTGGGGGCTTGGCAGAGTAGGCATCCTGGGTTTAAGGAGCCATTGGCTTTAAGAAATTGTGTTGGTGGCCAGGAATGACAACTAACTTAAAGCCACACCTGTAATGTCCAAATTATGATAGGCACAACCAATCTCACAAGGTGGGTAAAAGGGGTCTGTCACAGGGTGTCACGCTCCATTGTCAGTTTGTAGGCTACTCAGCCCTCCAGCTGAGTACCAGTGTCCATCTGTCCTCTTCCAGGGGAAAGTCCCACTATGAATCTCAGCCACTAGTCCACAAAGGCCATGAGACATGTGTCGTTCCTGGCACTCTAAGGGAGTAGGTAGGGACCTGGACCCACCCACTTCTCCAAGCCCTGTCCCAGGGAACCTAAGTACCTTGATCACAGCAATATCACCTCATCTCCCTGCAGTCTCTCTCAGTCACCACCAAGTTCCCTTGTCCACTTTCTCCACAACACCCAGTCTAGTCCTTGCCCTCACCTCAGGGCCATGCTGCCATCTGGTCCTCACAGGTGGATTAATATAGGGACCTACAGGGCCCATGTCAAGGGGCCAACACAATGTGGGGGGCCCTTCACTGGGCAGTGTGGGGGAGGGGAGCAGAGCTGCCCAGGGCTGGAGGCCAGGCTCTGCAATTGTATTACGAGTTCTGCCCCACCCCTGGGGCCCAACTGGTCTGTCCCTCGGGGCGGGGCAGGGCAGGCCAGCTCAGAGGCCAGGCTCTGCTCTCTTGCCATATCCCTGGGGGCAGGGCAGAGCCAGCTGCCTCACTATGCAGTATGGCCAGCCATGACAGAAGCTGCCCCACTTGTGCCAGTCAGGCCCTGATGCCCAGGGATGGACAATCAGCCGGGGTGGATCCAGCCTCTGGCCTGAGTCCACCACCCAACACCAGCCCTCTTGCAGGGATCAAGGCCCTAGACTGGGGGGAACAGGCTGTGGCCCCAGGGGGGGGCCCAGGGAAGGCCCACCATTGGAAGAGGTTGAGGGGCCCAGAGCCCCTAATCTGCCATTGCTAAAACCTCTGCAGCAGTCTGTCCCCCACCAGTTCCTCATCTCTGGGCCACTCTCTGGACCTCCACTGCTGCCTGCACCTGCAGGACTTTCTGGTAGCTGGTCAGCTACCAGTGCACCCCTGTGAACTGTCTACAGTGCTGGCTTCCTCAGCCAGCCAACTAGAGAACCTTCATCTCTGAGTCCCTCACTCAGCCTGCCCTACCTGGTCCTTGCTGCTCCTGCTGACACAGGGATCCTGGCCCCTAATTGGTCCAGCAGCCCTGCTACTTAACTGGCTACTGCTCTCGAGACCCTTGTTAACCCTTATTCTGCCAGTGCAGGGCACCTTCTTTTCACAGGACCTTGGGAAAGAATACAGATGAAATACATAAGACCCCCTGCCACTGAATCATAAGAGGAATCAATGTGTACTAATAAGGGTTGATGGGACAGGTGGTTGGGGAATTGCATACAAGGTACCAAATGGACAGAATTAACAGCTAACAAAATATTTAAAATAAAGTATTTACTTGTTGAAGTGTCCGGCAAGTAATAGACTCCAACCAAGGAGCTGCTTTCAATCAGACCTGATGGGTGAGCTCACAGGAATCACACAGCTCTTCCACATTACTTGTCACCTGTGGGTTGCAGGACAAATGAAATGCATGAACTGCACTATCAAATGAAAACTAAAGGGTGGGGGGATGAAAATAGAAATGAAGAACTCACAATTGTTACCATTTATTTTAATACAAATAAGGATCCAAGAATCAAAAGGTACAGAATGTGCCCCATGTAAGGCTCTTAAAGAATGGCACACGGAACAGCGTGGAAACATCTTCAGCCTAGTACCTAGGAAGGTCACTGCACAGGGGTTAACATAAAAATGGATTTTAACTCAACTGACCATGTACAGTAGGCAGTGCCCTTACAAGATGACAAGGAGCTGTGAAGGTAAAAGCATGGTGTGAGGTGCCTAAAGAGAATGATCTACCCACCATAGTAAATCAAATGATGTATTGGATTTTCAGCTCCTAGATGAAGGGACCCCTCCTTTTTCTTGACTGGTTAGGGCCCAGTTTACTGTTATTGGAAACAAAATGTGAAGGGTGGGAGTGGGTTTACTGCGCACAAATAAAATGTAAAAGAATGCAAAGAATTAAAAAAAAAAAAAAAAACCTGCCAGAAAATGTAATAACGTTGTGTGTTTTACAAGAAAAAAAAAATGGTAAGAAGGCAAAATGTCAAAAATGCTAAAATATGGAGATGTAAGCGGTACCCATGGGTGTTGGTAGGGTTATGTTTAATAATCCAGGGAAAAGGTGTAACAATTCACCAAATACCTATCTGTGAATTAACAAAAGAAGAAAAGGGAATGGGAATCAATTCCACCCATATGAACAGACAGGCTAAAAGAAACTGAAGGGGTAAATGGAAACATCAATGGACAGTATATGGAGTAAACCAAAAACCCCTAGCTGGTGGCTTGGAAATTTGACAGGAAACATTAAGGGGTGGATGTAAAATAGTGGTGGCATTGGTGGAAATGCCACAAAAACATGGTACCTAAGTGACAAAAGGGTGGAAAATTCGGTTGAGTCACTGATTCATTCCTTACAGTGGTATCAATTAAAGGGTTCAAAATTTGATACCTTTTAGGACACCTCGGATGCTGGAATCAAAAGACATTCTCTGATTTAAATGTGATTTATCCTGCTGTAATGAAGGTAGCTGCCAGCAAATACCAGGAACATTAGGAAATTTAATTTAACCAGGTTGCAAAATTTAATACTACAGATGATGTGGATGCTTAGCTGAAAGAATCCAGACCTGAAAAGGTCACAGCCTGGAACCAAAAATATTCCCCTGTGAACACATGTAAAGTGCAATAAGTGCAATCAGCACTTTTTAATAGCACTCAACTCCACTGATCATTTGTTGGGAACAATTACTCTAACCCTTGTGAACATCACCATGTTCCTTATGACAGAATTGGTGAGGAGTGTAAAAAACTACTCTGGGGGAAGAAGCCTGCAGCCAGGTCCAACAAGCGCTAACCAATCATTTTGTAAGCCTTCTGTGGTATGTATGCCTGCCAGGGGGTATGGCCTTCTGGATTAGAAGGTACCAATGTAGCAAAACAATTAAGAAGCCATTGGCCCTTCAAAGCCACCTCATGAAAAATCCTTGCAAATGTACATTAGCCCAGTGTATACTCACTATCAAAGGAGTAGTTAGAGAGCAATGGACCTCTGTCACTCTTTTGCCTGCAGGTTTCGGGGCAGGATGCAAATGGAGACAGTTCCCAAAAATCAGTGTGGCAGGTTGGAGCAATACATGGCTTTTGGTTCAGCCAAGCAGAACAAGTGTAAGTCTGGAAAGGTCCCTCCAAGAAGTTATCAGGCAATTACAGACAACACTGAAGAGACTTATTTACAGTACCAGTACTGGGAACACTGAACAAAACTGTATCAGTTTAAAAATGGAAGTAGCATGGCAATTGCTTATATACACAGGCAGCTTGTTTACTGGTTTAAACTAGTTTTCCTAACACTTTGGGAAAAACAACTCCATATATGGGAAGAGGGTCAGGGTGGTGGGGAGGAGTGGTCTTAACAGATTAGGAAATACTGTGGTGTTTTGGACTACCTAGGATAATTGGGGTTGTCGGAGTGATAAATGGGAGGGTCGTTTAGGTGCTAGGGAAAGGTGTCTGTCAGGTCCTCTCTCTCTCAGTTCTCTTTCAATAGAGACTCCTCACACAGCTCTGAATATGCTGCCTCTCATTATTGGATTATAACGGGGTGGTCAAATTTACGGATCTCAAGAGCCACACAAGTCGATTATTAAACCTTTGAGAGCCGCACTGAGGTATATAACCACATATTTTTACCTACTCCAAAATTACTAAGCTTAAAATTCATTGAGCACTTTAATTTTATCATAAAAAGAGGAAAAATATTGATCCACTAATGCCAGATTCTAATAATTATTTAAGATTACCATGAAACTAGGCCTACACAGTAAAAATTTAGCTGTTGCTAGATGTAGAACGCTACAGGCTTGTGGCAAGTTTTTTTTTTTTTTAAATCTGGTCAGTAACTTATCAATACAGCAGGTAAAAGGTCTCTCAAATGCTGATCTCTAAGTATTGCACAATGTTTTGAATTTCATTGTGGAATACGATGCTTCACAGCAGTAAGTTGTGCCAAAAATTGAAAGTAATCTATGTTCAGTTTTATACTTTTCTCCTTTGTAATTTCATTTCTTAACATTCCACATCATGTTTAGGACTTGTAAAACATGATTTTAACAATGAGTAAGCTGCATTAGGGCCTATGAGAAAATCTAAACATGCTATGGCTTCTCTGACCATTCGGAGCATCTGAGGAAGTGGGATTTTCTCCCATGAAAGCTCATGCAAAAAATAAATCTGTCAGTCTTAAACTGCCACACAACTCCTTCTTGTTTTTTCACTGGACTAGACTAACACGGCTATCCCTTTTAAAATTCTCTGACCATGTCACGCTTCTCTCCCCCACTCCCTGTTGCCGCTTCCCTGCCGTCTCTTACCATGCTGCTGCTACTTCTCTGCTCTTCACAACCATGCCATATTTCTGCCTCCCACCCCATCCTGGCACCTACCATGCCCCTGCTTCCCTGCCAATATTTCTGCCAGTAAACTTGTTCACTAAAATACTCATGGACAGTGAAGACAAAAGGTCTGAGGACTCAGACAATTAATTTTAAAATGAGAGTAACAGTAAGGGAAAATACTGCTCTCAGCTTAATCCTGTGAAGAGATGCACACAGGGACACTTTTTCAACTATTCAGAATCACAAAAGATCAATGAGAATTTATGGGGACAGAAAGTGCAAGATCAGAGCCTGTTTCAGTAAGTGCTTTGGAGTCCATGCACAGAAGATACTATGGAAAAAATCCCATTGAGTTTATTCAGTTTGGGGTCAGGCCCTGTATAAATTCTAAATATCAATATTTGGTTTTTATAATACAAAGTAAAATCTTTACTGGTGAGAGATTTTTTTCCTGAAAGTTTACAAACACAATTTTCCGTCCTCAGCCCTTCACAACAATTACTCTTGTCTAATGGGCTCAGATACCCACAGAGTCATTCATGAAGACTGCACTGAAATATAAATAGATTTTGAGTATACAACAAAAAAGAATTAATACATATGAATGCTATTTAATCAGTAGAAGTATAGTGCTGCTATTGAACTTTGCAGTGAATGTAAATTATCTTGGTAATTGAGTTAGTTATTATATTAATTAAAATTTTCTTATAAAATAAATGTACTACGAGTTCCTTCTGCAAACAAATGACATACTGATGTCTCAGGCACACTTGTTCAATGGACTTAAGGAATTTTTTTCTAAAGCCAGTTTTCAGCAGTGGTGGTCTATCCTAAGTCTGAATCATTTTGCATGCTGAAAATGAACCATGATCCATAGTAAATACTTGTAACATTCTTTAAATATAGGGGTTTTTTAAAATAATCTTTTGACAGTAGCCAGAGGTTTTGGATGTAACACATATGCCAATTTTCAGTCATTTCTGATGATTAGTTTATTCTCAAAATAGAAATACAAGAGAAATAATTTTGCATTATATTACAATATCTGGAAATGCCAGGTGATTTTTAAAAAAAGAAAATTAATTTACAATTGCTTTTCAGGTTTAAATTGCTAATTATCATCACTTATCTGTAGTTCATTGTAGACTTGTTCTTGATCAATTTATGTTCCCAGCTTTAAAAATATTTACCCAGAAAACAATATCAGAAAAGGAAAGTACTGTATTTAAAAAATCATGCCCTGATGTAATTAAAGACTGTATCATAATGCACACAGACAAGGAGGGTAGAATTAATACTATGGGGGTAAACTGTGGAATCTGGCAGTTACTTGGTCCGAGTGCTTGTCCTTCCACCTAAATGAGGAGGTTGGCTTTCCCTGCTGGCTCTGACAGTGCTGCCTCTCCCCTCCTAGCTCTTACCAGGCTGCTTTTTTCTGCTGGTGAGGCACTCACAGTGCCACTCCGCTCCTCCCCTCCCTTCCCTGCTCTGACCAGGCTGCTTTTTCCTGTGGGCTCTCCCAGGGCTGCCCCTCCCCCAGCTCTGACCACGCTGCTTTTTCCTGCAGCTCTCACAAGGCTGCTTCTCCGCTGCCTGCTCTCACCCTACCGCTGCTTCTCTGCTGTCCCCAACCACTGTAGATTTCTCACCCCTGGCTCCTGCCATGCTGCCCTTCCCTCCTGCGCTCTCCCGGGAGCCACAATTTTTCTTTAAAGAGCCGCATGCAGCTCACGAGCCGCAGTTTGGCCACGTCTGGATTATAATTTCCCCTAAAACTCTACATCTGGCAACAGAGGATGGGATTTGTGATGGAGTTGGCTATCCTCAACAATCCTGGCAACTTTGGAAAACCAGAATACAATGTAAAAAGCAAAACTTTAGTTTACTGCTTGCATGGGGGTTGGGTTGTAGCTGTGAAAGCTGATCTGTTTGCCTAAGGGCTAGCTGGCTATTCTGAAAGCCGATCTGCCTGTTGTTAAGTGAAGAGACAAACAATAACCACAAGAGAGCATCATGGCTTTACTTACTACAACCCTTGCAGCATTTGATCATTCGGCAGATTCGTGACAGACATATACAGCCCGGTTTCAAAATTTTGTAATAGCAAACGACATAACTAATGAGAAGAAGGTACCAGTTTTTCTAACGGTCATTGGAGTTAAGACTTATAATTTACTATGTGATTTGCTTTATCTGGATAAGCCAGAGCAGAAGCCTTACAGGGACCTAGTGGAAGTTCTGGAAGCACATTTTCCCCCAAAGCCACTAGTAATTGCAGAGGGGTATAGGTTAGTAGTAAAGACCTACATAGCTCTCATTACCATACAAATTTGACAGCTGCTTTGATCTGAGCCTTTGATATGAATTAAATATTAATTTTACATCAATTTGGTATCAATTTGATATCAATTTAATATCAATTTGATATCAACTTGATATTAAGATGAGTGGCCATTTTTTATATCAATTTGATATCAGAATTGCTCAGAGTGTATGTTTGGCCTTGTGTAGTGCTTGTGCTGGACACTTATGTCAGGATTTGGCCCCCAGGGCCAAGAGAGTGTGAGAGATGGTGGAGAGAGAGAGTCTGCAGAGGAGATGTTACCAGGTCGGCGGCTAGAAGGGAACTGAGAGCCGTTCAGGGGGCGGCACGCCATAGGCTCAAACTCCTCCTCTTCACTGAGCCAATCAGGAGTCTGGGGGCGGCGCGCCATAGGCTCAAACTCCTCCTCTTCGCTGAGCCAATCAGGAGACGGTCTTATGTTGAACCAATGAGAGAGGCTTTCTATGAAAAAATGCTAACCAATGAGTACAGGTTACAGTCTATAAAAAAACGCAGCTTTTTTGCAAGTGCGTAACAGGCTAACCATGGACTCTTCCAAGACGCCTACAGAGCCTAAAACCCCCAAAATAGACTACGTGAAACCAGCCTATTTTATCCTGAAGGGACCAACCACTCATGAGAAACAGCGCCCTGCAAGGAGAAACAACTTTATGCTGAAGGGTAGCCCTGATTTTTCCAAAGAGCAATCAATAGCTGCACAACCGCCTGAAATGGGCCTGATGTGTGCATCGCAGCCTGTAAAGGAGGAAAAGGATAAAGCGCAGAGAAATCTGTTGCCGCTTTTTGATGAGACAGATTCAAGGGAGAAGGTAAGATGTTCAGAATGATACGATTACAGCATTAAGCATTTTTGAATTTTGTAGGAGGGAGTGAAGGAAGAGCCTATTTACGAGGAGATGGCGGATCAGGAGCCGCCAGAGGAGGAAAGCAAAGTAGAGGGCACCGTTCCTTCTACACAGAGCGACGGCTCCATCATTGCAGTAAGCATTGCTGAATGATCTTCTGTACAGTTGTAAAAACGGGATGCTTACAACGTGCTTTATTTTAACTTCTACCTTTTTCTTTACCATTGATAGGAAACTTCAGAGGATGAAGAGGATGGCTTTCTGAGGGACATAAACATAGTCTGCACTTGCTTTTTTGCACAAATCCAGATTTTAAAGAAAAAAATCCAACTCGAAAGCCAGGAGTATGAAGAGGCCTTGATTAAATCAGCAGTAATAAAAACAGTTTACCATTGCCTGATAGGTGAGCTGATGGACAATGGGGGACGCTTCCAGGTGGATAGACCCAGCAATATTGTTAACTATAGCTTGAGCTATGGGCAACTAGTCATGATTTCAAGAATTAGAGAGGTTTGTTCTAATTTGAACCCATACCAAGTGGAAGATCTAATTGTGAAAGAAAGTAACAAGCTGAAGTCTATTAACAGTTCCTACAAAACAGTACAGAAAGTGGCCAGACTGATTAGAGAGATATCAGGGGCCGTAGATCCAATTGTGCTGATGCTTAAACTTTCAAGAACAGTGCCGGGGGAAGTCGGAGACCTGATGTGCAGAGCGATCCCGCAGATAGCTTATAAGACTTTTTATGAGAAATGATTAAGAGACTGTGTAAATACTTGACCTATTACTATGTTTTTATGTGTATTCTCTTCACCCTTTACTACATTTTTATGTATTTTAAAAAGGTTTCACCTATTACAGTGCTTTTGTATATTTTAAAAAAGGCTTCACCTACTGCTATGTTTTTATGTGTATTCTCTTCACCTTTTATGTATTTTAAAAAGGCTTCACCTATTACAGAGCTTTTGTGTATTTTAAAAAAAGGCTTCATCTATTGCTATGCTTTTACTTTTCAATAAAAACAAAAAGAAAAAACATTTTGTGATTTCTTCACATATATACACAGGGTTACAGGCAGAGCAGGACAGAAATGCCGGTGCTGTTGGAGAAAATCTATTACTCTCCGGGGGAAGTTGGGAGTTTTGGTGGTATAAATCCCTTATTTCAGGCTGCTAGAAAGCAAGATAAATCTTTGACCAGAAAACAGGTTGCAGACTGGCTTACAGACCAAGAGGCTTACACTTTACACAAGCCAGCAAGAATTAAATTTAAAAGAAATAAAATGGTGGTTTCTGATGTGGACGCGCAATGGCAGGCCGATCTGGTCAACATGGCCCCCTACTTTCAGCACAATGATGGTTGTAAATATATTTTAACAGCCATAGATATTTTATCTAAATACGCCTGGGCTGTTCCCCTAAAGAAAAAGACCAGGGAAGAGGTGGCAAAAGCCTTTAAAGCGGTTTTTAGACAAAAGCGTGTGCCTCAAAAATTACAGACAGACTGAGGAAAAGAGTTCTTGAATAAAGCTTTAAAGAATTTGTTTAAGCATCACAGGGTGTGCCATTTTGTTACCAATAATGAAATCAAGGTGGGGGTGGTGGAGAGGTTTAATAGAACTTTGAAATCGAAGATGTGGAGGTATTTTACCACCCAGACCACCTTTCGATACATAAATGTGCTGCAGGCCTTCCTAGACAGTTACAACAGGAGTTATCACGGAACGATCAGAGCTTGGCCGATTGATGTGACTCATGCTAACTCACTGAGTGTGTGGAAATTAGTCTACGGCAATAGCTTTAAAACCAAAGTCCCGAGCCTCTTTTTTAAAAAAGGCGATCACGTAAGAGTATCAAAAACGAAAAGGGTTATCAGCAGACCTTTACGGATGAAATTTTTATCATGTCTGGAGTTTCATTACGGGGGCAAAGACCAGTCGACACATTAAAAGATTATGGGGGAGAGGAAGTCACAGGCTCCTTTTACCCTGAAGAATTACAAAAAATAAACCCTAACCAGGACCGCGTTTACAGGATAGACAAGATCCTAGCCAAAAAAGGACGAAGGAAGAACGAGGCTCTTTTTGTGAAATGGAGGGGTTGGCCTGAAAAATTCAACAGTTGGGTTAAAGCGTCTCAGGTACAAGACCTCTAAAAAGATGATGGCCGAAGGGGGTTTTTATGTGACCTTACCCAGCAACACCTCTGCAAGGGCTTTTCCTCAAAACACAAGCTCCAATTTTACCATACAGCTGGCCAAGCCTTTAAATTTAACCAGTCCTTGGGAGGCTGGATTATCAGAAATTCATTATTGCCATTCATGGAACACACTTTCTGAGGATAAGCAGCTTGTAATAGCGTTGCATAAAGACAGTTGGACATATGCCATCAAAAGCGGTTATTATTCAAGCATTCAGCATTTAGTGGACAACATCAATAGGCACTTGCAGAATAGTGAAAAGCTGCATGCCGCCCTGTCTTACAACGAGGTGACTAGGAGAGTACGGATAAAAGACATCGATGAGGAGTACTTCTTTTCCGCTTGGGGAGAACTGGCCCGTGTATTGGGTGTAAATCCCAAAAAAAACCATACAGGGTAGCCCCTCACCCCGCAGACATCAAAAGGGGGTTTAATGCTTTATACGTGTATATGGACATCGTAGAACATCAGTCAGTGGGGGGCTCCTACGTGCCGCTGTTGCGCTTCATTCTCATACAGGGTAAAAACAACAAGTATGTTACCATCACCTACGACAAACCTCATTATGTGCCTGTGAGCAAGCAGCACATCGGGGCCATCATTGTTGAAATAAAGACGGATCAGAATAAACACATCATATTTAGTTTTGGGAAGGTGATCATTAAACTGCATTTGCGCCCTAGGAAAGTCGAAGGATGGTAGGCATAAAAGCCTATGGAGACCCCACCGTGCATAAGAACTACTACAAGCTCCAGGCCGGCCATGGGCTGCCTGCATTTGAAGGTTTACCCGTCATGTACGGGGCCAGCTTAGGCGGGATATTCCACAGTCTTTTTAGAAAAGCCGTGCCACTTTTGAGAAGGGGTTTTGAAATAATTAAGGTTCACGTGAAAACCACCGCTAAAAACATAACCAGAGACGTTGTGAACCATGTGTCCAGTGCCATTATAAACAAAATAGGGATGGACAGTTCATAGGAAAGTTCTGGTCTCGTGGTGATGAGAAGGAAAAGACCAGCCTCCTGCCACAGCCTATTGATGGGACCGCCTAGGCCCTTTAAAAAAAAAAGCACCCGGAAGAATCCCCAGAGACAAACCCATAAGGCGTCCTAAGAGAAGGAAGCAGAGCGTCGGGCGTGCTAACAGGGATATATTTTAAAATGGCTTTCATCCACTGCGCGTCTGAAGAATGTACCAAATCAGAACTCCATTTATTTCAAATGGCCCCACACAAACCAGCATTGAGAACAGCTTTTATGTGGAAGTGCCCCCTTTGGCCGCTTTAACAGTGAATGCCCCTTTGGAATTTTTTATTTCAGGGCATGGAGATCATTACCTAGACCTTAACAACACATTGCTATACATGTGCTGCAAGGTCATGAAAGATGACGGGTCAGACATTGAAAACGACACACGGATGGCCCTAACAAACTACTCCCATAGCCACCCTTTTTAACCAGCTGGATGTCACTCTAGGTGACCATCTGATCAGCCAGAGCAACAATTGTTACCCATACAGAGCTGTGATAGATCTGATTCTGAACTACAACCATGGTGCCCTCAAGACGCAGTATACCGCTGGAGGGTTTCAAAAAGACACGGCAGGGGCCCACGAGAACACAGCCTTGAATGGTGCTAATGATGGTTTTATACGCCAGGCTGCAATGATAGCTCACAGCAGGAAGCTGGACCTGCTGGGCCCTCTACACAGCAACTTATTTTTTCAAGAAAAACTGCTGCCGAACTTGAAAATCAAACTCACCTGCAGCAAAGACACTTTTTGCCTCATGAGCGGAGATGGTGATGAGAACTATAAAGTACACATCATCTCAGCGTCCTTATTTGTGAAGTGGGTGAAAGTGGCCCCAGGGGTGCGTTTGGGACACGTGGAGGCTCTCGTGACCGCTAACGTCAAGTACTCCATCAACAGGGCGGGCATAAAGGTGTTCAGCATACCGGCTGGGAATCGGGTCAGTAACCAGGAAAATCTCTTTTTGGGCCAGCTACCCAAGCAGCTTGTTATCGGGTTTGTAGATAACAATGCCTTCAGCAGCAATTACACTAAAAACTCTTTCAACTTTAAGCATTATCACATTAATTTTGTGGCCTTGTACGTGGATGGTGAACAGGTCCCAGCTAAACCCCTGCAGCCCGATTTTGAGAACAGGAACTGCGTGAGGGAGTACATGCAATTTGTGCAGGCGACCAGGAAATACATAAAAGACTGCATGCTCTTGATCAACCGTGAGGAATTTACCCAGGGGTACACGCTGTATGCCTTCAATTTGACCCTGGACAAGGAATGCGCCGACCACTATTCTCTGATTAAGACCAGGAATCTGAGAGCGGAGGTGCAAGTCGCCAGAGCGCTGCCGTCTACGGTCAACAAGATTGTGTACGGAGTTTTCAATAATGTGGTGGAAGTGAACCACAGAAGGAACGTCCTGTTTGACTGTATGTGATTATGAACAGTGTGCAATTAAGACGCCTTTTATCAAAAGACGCTTCTTATCTAGATGTGTTTCCTAGCGATCTGCTCCCAAAGGTCCCCATCTCCAGCAGACCCTTGGGCCTTGTTGGAAACACACATCCCCAAAATTTACCAGGAGAACACTGGTTGGCCATCTACTTACCCGAACAGGGGCCAGTCAAGTTCTTTGATTCCTACGGACTGCCCCCAAGTAGCTGTTTTTTCCCTAAAGCTATTATGAATTTTTTAAACTGTAACTCTAACAACTTGATGTTTCACCAGAGATCATTACAGCACCCGCTGGCCGTGACCTGCGGCTATCATTGTGTATTCTTTTTAAAGAATAGCAGCCGCGGTTTATCTTTTGATGAGATTTTAAAATTGTATACCGATGATTTATTAGAAAATGACCGCATGGTGGTGCAGTTTGTCAAAGGGGCCAAGCCGGGCATGTCATGGTACACCCTGAGCATGTTTCAACATGTTCAGACATGTCTGACTTGTCATGCATTTAAAGAGGCGCATCAATAAAAATAAAACAATAAAACATGCATCATTTCAGACTTTTTATTTTACAGTGTTAACCACTCATGCTTTCATTTCTTAGGAGGGGGGATGATATATTGGGTCCGTGGGCCTGCTTTTAGGCTTTCTAAAAATTGCTTATTGGAAATGTGACCTACAACAGACGTAGGTATGTTCAACTCAGCCAAAACATTCATAAAAACATCCCAGCCTTTAGGAGCCCTTTTATTAGCAAAAGAATAAGATCCAGTAACTCCCCGGACCAAATCAAGCATGTGAGACCCCTCCACCGCTTTCCCCCGGTACACAAAGTTTCCTTTATCGTCCCAGGAAGACACGCCTCTGCTCTGTTTGAGTCTATTTAACAATATTTCAGATTTTTTCTTATAGCACAGGTTGACCCCTTCCAACACCTCCCAAGCGACGTAGTCCTCTCTGTTTTCAGGGGGACGCGTCTGCTCCAGCTCTCGTTCTTGCTCGGGGAGCTGGAGACTTATCTGAGTCTTTTCCGCTTCACTCTGTTTAGCCAGCACCAGGTATTTTTGTAGGACCCTTTCATAAAGTTTAGCCTTTTCGTAGTCCGACAACCCGACTCTTTGAAGAATGTCTTTCATTTCTGAATCCAAGCGCTGTGTGGCGGTGCTTCTGATATTTTCTTCACCGCTAAAAGCGTGTTTCATTTGTTCCAGCTGGTGGCTAGGGACAAGGTACAGTTTTTCAGCATGCTCCATTACCTGTTAATTAAAAGTCCGGACAGCAGGGGGAGTGCAAAGCTCAACAGAGGTCCGATAAAGCCCCCAGCATCTTTCACCAACAGTTTCTTTTTTTGAGGGGGATCCGTTTATCGCTTAGTTTTTTAATAAGACCCCTTTTTCTTTTTAGCACACTGACTTGTCGGGGTTTCAGGGGGATATTTCCTTTTAAAGCGTTGAGTGCTATTTCTGCAATGGCCGCTACCAGGTCATCAGAGGCCGAGCAGAGAATAGCCTTTCTTTGCTGAGGTTTGGCTCTGATGAGGAGTTTTAAAAGAGCCAGGTTCCTCTGCACGTGGTTCAACATCTTGCCATGGGGATGCTCTGCTTTTATAATGACCAGGAGATGGTAAAACAGGCTACTTTTTATGGAGATTTTTTGGAGTGTAGACACAGGGCCAATCAGGGGGGAAGAGGCTGGTTTTTAATTGGTAGGCCTCAGGCATGGATGCATTTAAATCCACCAGCAGGTACCCATAGGGTTTTTTGGTAGCGTCCTCAAAGGCCTCCAGAAAGAATTGTGTTTTACCAGGGTACATTTGACAGGCCAGGGTAGCGATTTGCAGTTTATCTCTAGGGTTTTTAAAGAAAACCATGTACTTTGTATTTAAATTAATCGTCCGGCTCTTCTTCCCCTGACAAAACACATTTTGCACAATGGACATGATGCTCAGGTTTTTGTGGTGTACGTAGTGTGTAAAGTCTTTCTCAATCTCGCTGCTTTCAGAAGCAGACTCCATGAGATCATCGATAATAACCAGATTCACGTTATTACTAGGAAATAAATGTTCATCGCTAAAAGATTCAGGTAAACCTTCTAAAAAGGTAATACATGGAAATTTTTGCAACAACTTTATACATTGGTTGCCAGCAGCTATAACACCACAAGATATTTTCAGGCATACATGAAAGCAGTCTATTACTATTTTTTAACAGCTGTTTTATAAAATAGGACTTGACAGAATTGGAAGGTCCACACAGCAAACAAGAAAAGGGGTGTACAAACTGAACATGGCTCTGCATCTCCATCGGTATCCGTATGGCAAGGTTTTAAAGTCCTCCTCAAGGATTCTTTTGTCGTAAACCACTTTTTGGGTTTTTTTTAGGATTCTCGTTTCTATCAAGCAGTGTTTTTTCACCCTCACGATCCCCAGCTGCTGAACCACGATCTTCTTTGGGGGCTTTCCCCGAGGATAGTCACAGACGAGGTCTTTTAAACTCTCAAAATTAATTTTTTCACTATTTCCTGAGTTAAGTGTGATCCCTTTGACTTTCATACACCTTTTACCCCCAGACAGCTTGTACCCATACGTTTTAGGCCCCGCGGACACAAACTCTGCAATGTGTTCACCCTGGGGTATTTCGCTGGTCAGGTCCCCTAAATAATCCCCCAGCGGAGGATTCCACACCCCTTCTTTACTCACAAAAATCAGAGAGTCTGTATCATGGTAAAGGCACCGCTCCTGTAAACGGTCTAACAGGTGATAGAGCTCTAGCCTGGCATAAGCAGTGGTGAAACACGCTATAAATACGTTAGTGTTGCTGGAATGTGTGCTGCGTTCTTTTGCGTACTTCCAGCACACCACGGCTGCGTCATCATTGATAAACTCACACGATGATACATCATAATAAGGCACAAAGACGTACTTGAAAAGCTCATCAGGGTCCGTCACTATACTGGTGTTAGACAGATTTGATCGCTGTCCAAATTTTCCCCATAAGGAATTTAAAAACAGTTTTGAGATCTGTCTTTTAGCAGGATTTTCCTTGATCTTATTTAGCCACCGATGCACGCCTTCCCTTTCACTGTACTCTTTAATGTACTGATCTTTTTTCAAATCGTCTGTACACCATTGAGGGAACCCTGAGGCCTCTTGTTTTTGTCTGAGATGTGTTTTAATGTAGTCTGAAAACAAGGTGTCAGAGGCTCTTCTAAAGTGCCAGACTTCGTAAATCTCAGTGATCCTGTACCCTTTGTCTAAAGCCACGGCCAGTTCTATAGTACACAAAGTCCCTGTTAAAGCCCTCTCCTCCTCACTGTGCATGCAGGTGTCCTTCTGTCTGCTTTCTGCACAACAGGCACAGAGGGGGAACATCAGCTTGCCTTGCACCCTGTACGGTAAAACAGGAAAATAAAGGCCTCTCAGGGGGTACACTTTAACTTTGGCAAGGCCAAAGTACTATCTGATATCCCCAAAATTCTCATAGATGATAATGGGATGACCCAAGGGGTAATGTTTTGTTTTGTTAACAAAAGGATAGAGGCTGGTGAAATCATAGAAATGAATTTGTTCCCCAGGCTGTGGTTTGTAATCCAGACAGATGGCATTCGTTCGCCCCCCCATAAAGGGCATCTCTGGTGAACAAAGGCTGTGGCAAGTTTTTTCATGTAAAAAAGCCCCCACCCTGGCATCGCTAGCTAGCATGGCCTTCCATTCATGTTCCCACAGGGTCCTTACCTCAAACCCCTGACTTTTCAAAAATTCAGCCTTAATCACTGTTCGGTTGTACAGCCTTCCGTAGGTTGTGCTAAAGAGAGGATTGTAATCATTTTCACAATGGGAGACAGGACAGCCATGAAAAAAACAACTGTTAAATTCAAAGGCAGTAGGTTTACTGTCTATGAGACCATAACCGTCCAAAAAATAGGATCCCACTTTAAACTCCCCACCGCCCTGCAAAGCGTGCTGTATGTGGATGTTCTCTGTGTGTGCTATGTACATCAGCCACTGAATGGCAGGAGTAGAATATCTTTTTTGCTGCTTGTGGTAATTGTCTAAGGGCAAGAGAGCTATGGTATGCCTTTTTAAAAACTTAGAACGGTACATAGCCATGCAAACCGAGGCTGAGGTGAGGTACTGAAAGGGGTCTATGAACTTAGTCAGCACCTCTTCGTTATACCTCCCCGGATTTTTAACAATCTCCTTCTCTGTCATTTCCATGACCTCGTTTCTGAAAAGGGCATATGCCTCTCGCAAAATTTCAACGTCTTTTTGACAATAATAGCGCAGTCGGATCTTCAGGAGGAGGCATTTCCATGGTGGAATCATCTGGAGTAGTAGCTGGAGCAGGAGCTGAAGCAGGGGCTAGGAAGATGAGCTGTGGTGGAGCCGTGGAAGCAAGGGAGGCTACAGCAGCTCTCAGGAGGGCAGAGGATGGAGGTGAGGCCCAGGTGTCATCCAGAGCCACCTTGCAGCAGGAGGTAGGTGCTGAAGTTTCCAGTGGGACTGGAAGGATGGTGATCATCCTGGAGCCAGCTGGAGCTGACTCCCCTGTAGGATCCCGAGCACCAGCTTGCTGAGATGGAGCAGGAGGGCTCGTAGCATCACAGCTGGCTGGTTCACCAGGAACAGAAGTGGAGAAGTTCAGCACAGGCGTTGCAGGGGCAGTCCCCTGAGTAGTACAAGCAGCAGCTGAAGACTTCGTGCGAAGTTGAGGCAGGTCCGAAGATGGTGGTGAGGTCTGCTGTCGGGGGGCTGCAGCATAGGCACATGCGGAGGCAAGTCTCTGAGAGGAGCCCCCAGCAGTACAGAGAACAGCAGCCCAGAGAGCAGCAGCCTGAGTAGTCCTGCGTAGTGGAGCAACTTTCTGCACTGGTCCTGTAGGGATCACTCGATTGCACTGGTACCAGTCCAGAAATTCCTTTTTTTCTTCTGGCATCATGTAGTCTACTCCAAAATACTCTATTCCTGGCATAGGTCCCACATATTTTTGATTTTCAGCTGTGTTAAAAAAGTGGGGAAAATAACCCTTGACACCCTCAAACCCCATAGCCTTGGGTAGTTTACTCAGTTTCATGGGAAGGAAGTTTAAAGAATCTATAAACCTGATGTTTAAGTCCACCACCATCACACACATTAGTTTCCCTCCTTGTGTTGTAAGTCTGATGGTCATTTTCTCTTTAATCAGTTCTCTAAGAATAAAATACCCATCATAGCCTTTGGCATTGTGAGCGATAAAAGTGTATCCCTTAAACTTTGTGTCTATAAAGGTTTGCACAAATTCGCTGACACAATTACTCCCAAATTCCCATCTGTTTCCATCTTCTAAATGCAAAGCATAAATGTAGTTTGGCACGTGGACCCCTGTTTCTTGCATGCACTCAAAATCATAAAACACATAATCCTCCCCTTCTTTGGAAGAGCAGATGCTCTGCATGTAACATTCATGAACCACTAGCCTGTCTGTCTCTTGATAACATTGGGGGCATTTGGTGCTTTTACAGCAATGCTTTTTAACATCGTAAAAGCCACGCTTATCGCAAAGACTTCTGGCTTCACAGTCAGCTTTACCATATGAGGCCAATGCTCTGTGTCTTTCTAAACAGGCCACAGACCTGCAAAACAGCTTACAGCTGGGGCACCTCTGTTTTTCCCCAGGCACCTCAAGGGACTCAGCGCTATTACATGTATGGCAGTGATTTTGACAGGTATGCTTGTGTTTGTGTCTGTAGGTAGCGTGGCAGTAGTCACAAAAATACCTTGAGCCTATAAAGGCTTTAATATTTAAGATCCCATAATAATGCCCATCGTGCAGCAGAACAAAAATCATTTTGGGGTAATGCACCACACCCGTTGTAAAAAACTGCCAAGACCCCTTTTCATGATAGACAACTTTAATAACCACTCCTAAATGTTCTTCAAAAGAGCTCATGTCTGTAAAACTAATCCTTTTTTGGTCTGAAAACCCCAGCTCCCGGTGAAGCCGTCTGGCCCCTTCTAACAGCTGAACGTCTGTGAGTTTTTCCTCTGGTAAGAGGCCCAGAACGCTCCCAGCAAAACACAGGCTGTTACTGTGGTTATTTAAATCAATTAAATGCATTCTCTTTTTTCCAATGATTTTACTGTATGTGATTGTCTTTAAAGGTCTAACACACCCACCACCCACTCTGTTTCTAAGAATGGTGACAACCAGCCTTAAAGTACCAGACCCCACAATCTCTGCATTACTTCGTAATATGTTGACAATGTTATACTCTTCCCGAGGCTTCCTTTGAGAAAACAAAGGTTGATGTAATTCCAGTGTATCTAAGCGCAGCTGTAAAAAATCATCAGGCTGTAGCCTGTTGTTAAAATCATCTAGCAGGTTTTGAATAGCTCTGTCGATAGCAGCCATGGCCATAGTAAAATCCGTTATCCTGTCCAAATTAACAAAACGGAAATCTTGAAAATACTCATAAGCATTAAATTGTCTTAGTTCTCTTGTCCAGTGTCTCACACACTCCAAATATACCTCAGGGGGTGTGGGAGACGCTGGCCCTTCCAAATCAGAGTCTGGGGGGTCTACTTCCATTTCGCTTTCTGGGCTGGGGGTATGCCTTCTTAAATCTGCTTTGTCAGATGTTGGACCCTGCAAAGCAGGGTCTGGGCTGGGTGTCTGCCTTCTTAAATTTGCTTTGGCTTTTTAAAAATTTTTTGCCAAATATCTTTGTACACTTTTAGATTTTTCCCACTTTTTCCCTTGACCCCTTTTTACATGCTTGGCTTTCATGTTTAGTCACTCCTGCCTCTCGCCCATCCCCACACTCTTCATTTCTGCAAACAATGTCTCAGTTTCTAATATCTCATGGCATAAGGTCATCCACGCTTCCAGAGAAAGTTGTTTTTGATGTGTTGAACTAAGCAGTTTTGCAAACTTTGCATCTATAAATTCTCTGAGAGACTTGCATGCCCTAAATGCCCCACCACTACAAACAGTTAGTACAGAGATAAAATCAGATGGCATATGTTGTTTAACAGTATCTTGTACGGAAAATGCAGCCTCTGGTTCCTTCCAATGTTCCCTCTAAGCTGCGCTGGCGCGCTGCAGCGCAGCCCACCACAGCCGGCAGCGCACTGCCAGCAGCCAGAGTCCCTACACAGAACTCCTCTGGGGCTGGGAGTTTTGAAAACTCCCGCCCAGAGAAGCTCTAATGGAGCATGCCCAGAAAATCTGGGCATGCTCTGTAGAGCTTCTCTGGCCCGGGAGTTATGGCTGGGCCCTCTGGCTCCAGTCCAGCCCCAAGGTGAGTTGGGGGGGGGCGAGCGGGAGCAGGGGGGCTGCTGCCGGCAGTGGGGGGGGGCTGTCAGGAGCGGGGGGAGCTAGCAGGAGTGGGGGGGCTGCCAGGAGTGGGGGGGGCGAGCGGGAGTGGGGGGGCTGTCAGGACCGCGGGGAGGGGCTGCGCAGTGGGCCCCGCTGGGGGGGGGGGAGCACAGCAAGCAATCAGAGTTGCTCAGCTGCCCTCTCCCCTTAGAGGGAACATTGGCTTCCTTCTGGGTTGTAAGCTGGCTAAGGGGTTTGGCACCCCCACCTCTCTTACTCACACTTGATGGTATTTGTGTTTCAGCAGAGCTTGCCTCTCTGTTCTGGGGAGGGGTAGGCTGATCAGCAGCCACAGTTTTGGATGATTTCCTGCTGCTTTTCAAAGACTTTTCCTTTGCTTTTTCTCCTGTTTGGATAACCTTTGGCAAGCCTACCAAGAAATACAATACAGTTTTTAAGTCAAAGCAATTCCTACATGCTTTTTCATAGCAGCTATGCCTTTTACACACGTCAATGCATAAAACAAAGGGCTTTTACTAACACTCACCTGGGCCCTCTTTTAAAAGCTGATTGTTCTGCTGGATGAATTTTTTGGATGTACTGGGTTGTTCAAAATCGATAGGGTTTTTCCTGGCTCTTTTCAAAGGTTTCTCATGTGGTTTTTCACCTGCTAACACACAGACATATAAAATGAGTTTTCATATCACAGAAACTGTTAACGCATAAACCTTTTATTAAAAACTTGGACAGTAGAGGGCGCGCCAAGCTCAACAATACATTTACATGTTACAGCATAAACCTTTTAAGTATAAATGGTTCCTACATATTTTTTTACCCATAGGCACCCCAACATTTAGACACTTTAAAACTGATTCTGAAGTAAAAAATGATGCCTACACCTACTATTTTCTACAATACTTGCACGTCCTGTCAGTGGTTGAATGTCACATTCAACAAAATCTAAAATAACAGAAAAAGGGTTTTAGAAAACCTCTTTCAAAAAATAAAACCATCTATCTATAACATATTAACCAGCTTACCAATATTTGTTATCTCCTCTAGTTCAGACTGTGATATTCCAAGAAATAAGTCATCATTCTGTTTAAAAAAAAAAAAATAATTAAGGGTTGCTATGCACAAGTCTGGCTTAATAAACCAATATTAGAATTGTTCTCTTACCAGCATATTGCTTTCCATGATGCCAGAGTTCTTACGTCACCAAACTTCTCTTATGTGTCAAGACCATACTTTGCAGTTACATTTATAGATCTGGTATTGGGAGTAAAAGGGGTGGGGGTCTGTGATGTATGGTTTTGGGTTGTGTTTGTGGGGGTAGTAACAGATATGGAAAAAGAGTCATAAGAAGAGTTAAATATGTGCTTTGTTTCTCTGTAAAGTCAAAATGATATTTTTAATTTGTTCTGTGATAGCCAGGGCTGTTTTTCTTGGATACAAAAGTAAAAAATTACAAGCCATCAGTCTTACGCCAGGGGGCCTTTGTTCACTAATATTGAGAAAAGCTACAAACCCCCCTCTTTTTCAGGATGGGTGGTTCAACATGTGGTGGGTTGATTGCCACTGGAAAAAAACATGTTTTTTCAATGTTATACTTATCTCAAGAGATAGGGCATAGGCTGACTCAGGGTGGCCTCCTGGACAGTAAAAAATTAGATAGGGGGTTTCTTTCCCTGTAAGCTCAAAATAAATAAATTTTTTAATTTGTTCTGTGATAGCCAGGGCTATCTTTCTGGGATACAAAAGTAAAAAAGTTACCAGCCACCGCTTGAATACCCATTGTTCATTAACATGGCAAAAGCTACAAGCCCCACTCTCTTTTTTTAGGATCGATGATTCAACATGTGGGGGACTGATTGTCATTGAGAGAAAACATGCTTTTTAATTTGTTATGCCTTGTTTCTTGCTGGGATCAGGGCTTAGGGTGATTTAAGATGGTTTTGGTATGTGAAATATTAAACACGATGTCTTGTGGATAGTAAAAGAGTTCAATAGGGGGTTTGTTTCCCTATAAGCTCAAAATGAATTTTTTAATTTGTTCTATGATAACCAGGGCTGTCTTTCTTGGATACAAAAGTAAAAATTACAAGCCACCAATTGAATACCCTTTGTTCACTAACATTGCAAAAAGCTACAAACCCCTCTCTTTTTCAGGATGGGTGGTTCAACATGTGGGGGACTGATTGTCATTCCTTGTTTCTTGCTGATGCTAGGGTCCCAAGGAACAGAAAAATGTGAAAATTCCACACACCTCCAAAAAACACTTTCTCAAAGTGGTCATGACCTGTTATATTGTTCAAAAAGGGATTTTCCACATTACACTTTCATAGCACCCATCAGTTTTCTCAGCTAAGGCTCTCCCTTCAGAGCTTTCAGCATCAAGGGGACTCAGAGGTAACAAAAGTGTAGCTGAAACCTTTTTTTCTGAATGAGTTAAAGTGGTGGTATCCAACGAAAAGCAACTTCTTTTAAAAGAAGTTACAGGGAACGTGCTTAGGGGTGGGGGGGGGAGGCATTCTGGCTGATCTATAAATCAGCCTCAGCCCAGAGGGTCTGTTTGCTTCTCTTCCCTACTGCCCATAAGGAGGATGACTGGCTGGTGAGTGTCTCTCTCTCTCTTCTTGTGGTAGAGATGGGGTGCTGTCTGCACCTAGCAGACTTTGGTTCTCTCTGCTGCTTATAACTTTCTCTGCCTGCTTGGATTTAAACTAGCAGACCCTTCTTTATATCTCCCCCAGAGAGACCTCTCTTTTAGCCTCTGCTTCCCTAGGGTCTAGCAGCTGCACCAGGCTAGCCCTTTCACAGCTCTATATATATAGGGGATGACTGGATAGTGTAGTGGTTAAGAGTGCCATAGTGGTTAAGAGTGACGCCCTTTGATATGGGAGACTGGGGTTCAAATCCCGGTGGGTACCTGTCTACCTTCCCAGTAGGGGTCCTTGGGCAAAAGACCCCCTAACGCCTCACTTGCCTACCTCGAATATGAGAGTGACACGAACTAGGAGAGTCATGCCGGCTCAGATGTCGCTGGGATTAACAAGGTCTGTGCCAGATGTTGGGGAACCAGGACAATCTGACGATAAGTGGGCTCCTGGAACAAACCATGCATGGATGAGACAAGAGAACCTGGAATTGATGGAATGCTACTACAACAGCAGACCTAATGAGAGGGGATATATAGCCACCCCCTCCATTACAGAACACAGCAGCTGATATGAGGCATACAATTCCTACTACCACCATCACTGAAACCAATGAACTGGTATACGCTAATCCTGGACCAGGGCCTGAAAGAGGAACTAGAGCGGATGTGGAAAGTAAAGGCCGAAGTGGTCCCGGTGGTGGTAGGAGCACTCGGGGCTGTGACTCCTAAGCTGGGAGAGTGGCTCCAACAGATCCCAGGAATGACATCAGAGCTCTCTGTCCAGAAGAGTGCAGTGCTAGGAACAGCTAAGATACTGCACAGAACCCTCAAACCCCCAGGCCTCTGGTAGAGGACCCGAGGTTGAGGATGACACATACCATCCATAAGGGGGTGAGAGAGGAATTTTTTTTATATATTTTCACTTTTCCCTAGCAGCAGAAGCCCCCTTTTTCTGCTCTCTTGCCTCTAGTTGGTTTTTGTCTGACGGACTTTGCTTTGTACAGTCAGAACAGCTTTTTTGCCTTTTTCCTTTCTCCCCCCAGAAAGCCCTCTCTTTTAGCCTCTGCTTCCCTAGGCTCTAGCAGCTGCACCAAGCTACACCTTATTTTTTTCACTTTTCCTTTTTGCTTTCTTCCCCACAGCTAGCCCAATCAAAACTATTTTGGGGTGTTTTCCTTTTTTTAAAAAAAAAACTTTGGAGCTGGGGTTCTTCTCTCCTTGCTGGCCTGTCCCTACTATGTGTTGCTTGCCTTTTTCTCTGTAGCTTCTATTTGGTTTTTGTCTGATAGACTTTGCTTTGTACAATCAGGACAGGTTTTTTGTCTTTTTTTCTCACTTTTTTTGCCTTTTTCCTCTCTTCTTCCAACTAGTCCTCTTTGCTTCTCTAGGCTCTAGCAGCTGCATCAAGCTACACCTTATTTTTTTCACTTTTCCATTTGCCTCTCTCTCCCCAGCTAGCCTTTGCTTCTTTCTAGCAGCTGATGGAATACTTTTTTGCACACTCCTTGATTCCAGCCGAATCCTCTTTACAGTTCTATCAAACTTAGCCTCCATTTAAAAAAAAAAAAAGACTGTCTTTTTTTAGCTGTCTCCTGATTGGCTCAGCGAAGAAGAGGAGTTTGAGCCTATGGCGCGCCGCCCCCAGAACAGCTCTCAGTTCCCTTCTAGCCACTGACCTGGTAACATCTCCTCTGCAGACTTTCTCTCTCTCCACCATCTCTCACACTCTCTCTTGGCCCAGGAGGCCAAATCCTGACTCATGTGTCCAGCACAAGCACTACACAAGGCCAAACACACACTCTGAACAATTCTGATATCAAATTGATATAAAAATGGCCACCCATCTTAATATCAAGTTGATATCAAATTGATATCAAATTAATATCAAATTGATATCAAATTGATATTTAATTCATATCAAAGGCTCAGATCAAGCCAGCTGTCAAATTTGTATGGTGATGAAAGCTATGTAGGTCTTTACTACTTAGGTTCTACCAAAGGAACCAAGGTGAAGGTGAATCAGTTGTACAGTTTGTAGCAGCTCTGCGGAAGCTGGCAGCACACTGTGCATTCAAGAACATGTTAGAAGAAACACTGCGTGACAGGCTGGTGTGTGGCCTGCACAGTGAATCAACACGGAAACGCCTACTGACTGAAGGTGAACTCACCTTTCAGAAGGCTGTGGAAATTGCAGTCTCCATGGAACGTGTCACCCAAGACATGCAACAAATTGGGGTCAGTGTACGTAAAGTATCCCTACAACCTGCCCCCAGGGCACTGGGGAGACAGGAATGTTACCGGTGTGGGAAGCAGGGTCACCTTGCCTCAGAGTGCCGGTTTAAGGAATTACTGTGTTGACAATGTGGTAAGAGAAGGCACATTGAATGTGCCTGCAAACAAAGGAAAGATGAGCCAAACAGAAGCAGCAGACCTGAGAAAAATGGGCTGTTGGTTTGGCAGACTAAGAGGGAAATTCTGCATGCAGTAGAGCAGAATACAGATGATCATAGTGACACCCAATCGGAAGATGAAGATTCCCTCCATGTTTTGTCTATAACAGCTGACCCACATAAATTCTGGGTGACATCTGTGTTGGAAGGCAAACTTATATGCATGGAACTGGACACTGGCACAGCAGTTTCATTAGTTTCTAACATTGTGTATGAGAAGGACTTAAAATATCTGCCACTTAAGCCGACAGTAGTTGTTCTGAAGACATATACTGGAGAGACTGTTCCCCTCTTGGGTACTATTGATGTGAAAGTAGAACTCAATGGATAGACCACAAAGCTACCACTGTTTGTGGTGAAGGGGAATTACCCAGCCCTAATGGGAAGATCTTGACTCAGGAAAATCCAACTCGATTGGTCACAAGTGTATCAATTGACTAAAGAAGAAGAATGAATCTAGCAACGGTACTAATGAAACACGCTGCTGTTTTCGGTGAAGACTTAGGCAGCATGAAGGGAATCACTGTGACATTAAATATAAAGCCTGATTGCCAACCAAAATGTTTGAAGGCCATGATGGTGCCATTTGCCATCAGACCCAAGGTGGAAGAAAACTTGGAGCAGCTAGTCAAGGAGGGAGTCTTAGTGCCAGTTACTCACAGCCAGTGGGCGACACCCATTGTCCCAATAGTGAAGAAGGATGGCTCCATTCAGATTTGTGGAGATTTCAAGGTCACTGTCAACCCAGTGTTATGTGCAGAACAATATCCTCTTCCCGGCATTGAGGACATTTTTGCAGGTTTGGCTGGAGGACAAAAATTTAGCAAGATTGATTTGAGTCAAGCATACTTACAGATGCACATTGACAATCGGAACACATAAGGGATTGTACAGATACTGTTGGTTAGCTTTTGGCATTACTTCAGCCCCAGCTTTGTTCCAAAGGGCAATGAATCAGATTTTGAGTGGTTTATCAGGAGTACAGTGCTATCTGGATGACATCCTGGTCACTGGCAAAAATGAGGAGGAACAGCTTACGAACTTGGAAGCTACTCTGCAAAGACTGGAAGAGTACGGTCTATGTGTTGACTGAGACAAATATAAGTTTTTCCAGTCCTCAGTTGAATATTTAGGACACATAATTGATGCTGATGGTCTCTATAAGTCTCCAGCCAAGGTTAAGGCTATCGTGGATACTCCACTACCTCAGAATGTAAGCCAACTTCACTCTTTTTTAGGGTTATTGAACTATTATGGCAAGTTTATTCCACAATTAGCGACGCTCCTGAAACCCCTACATGAGCTTCTGGGGCCAAAAAAGGCCTGGAACTGGACTGAAGCCTGTGATGTTGCATGTAATGAAGCTAAACTCTCACTGGTAAACTCTAGGATTTTGACCCTACAATTTTGACCCATCTTTGCCCTACAGTTGGCTTGTGATGCCTCCTCTTATGGAGTTGAGGCTGTAGTGTCACATATTATGCCTTCTGGCGAAGAGAAGCCTATTGCTTTTGCTTCATGCTCTCTGACCAAGGCAGAAACTAACTATGCCCAAATTGTACGCAAAGCACTGGGCATTGTTTTTGGCGTTCGGAAGTTTCACCAGTATCTGTGGGGAAAGAAGTTCACGCTTCTCACTGACCATCAAACCTTGACATCAATTTTGGGGCCACACATAGGCATCCCACATTTGGCTGCTAGTTGGATGCAGCGATGGGCATTGATACTTTCTGGATACATATGAAATCAAGTATAGGCAATCCTCTTTGCATTGCAATGCCGATGGTCTTTCAAGGCTACCCTTACCAGCACACTGTCAAGAGCAGGGTCAGGAAGGAATCTTTTACTTTGAACAGGTGGAAGACACACCTGTCACAGCTACTCAAGTGAAGCAAATGACAAGGATTGACCCAGTACTCTCACAAGTTATGGATTTCGTGATGAATGGAACGTTCTTACTTGACTCTCAGATCTCTCCTGACCTCCACCCCTCTGTGTCTAGGGGAACAGAGTTATTGACTCAGTCTAGGTGTTTGTTGCACGGAGGTATTTCTGGTGGCCAGGCTTGGACAGGGTCATCGAAGAAATTGCTAGAGCTTGTACCTCATGCCAGAGCGTCCAGAACACACCTCAGTTGGCAACTCTTCACCCATGGGATTGGCCCGAAAGGCCATGGCAATGTATCCATGTTGATTTTGCTGGCCCATTTGAAAGATGTATGTTTTTAATTGCTGTGGATGCCCATTCAAAATGGCCAGAAGTCTCCGTAATGCAGTCCACTACTTTGGAAACCACGATTCAGACCCTGCATGGCTTTTTTAGTCATTATGGTCTTCCAGAACAGCTGGTGAGTGACAATGGACCACAATTCATTTCTCAGGATTTTGAAATTTTCATGAAGGCCAATGGAATACATCACATCAGGTCAGCACCATATCATCCTTCCACCAATGAACTTGCTGAAAGGTTCATACAGACTATGGGTATGTCCACACACACTTCTTTCTTTGAAACAACAGAGGTTGTTTCGAAACAAGAATTGGCACGTACACACGACGTACTCCCATTTTGAAAAAACGGGTTCTGTTGTTTCAAAATGAGAGCCATTGTTTTGAAACGGCTTAAACCCCTTCCGTTTCGAAACAACGGTTGTTTCGAAACAACTCGTTTCAAAACAACCCCATCGGGACATGCCGTTTCGAAACAACCGTTGTCCAGACAAGTTATTTTGAAACAATGGTTGTTTTGAAATAACTGTCTAACTTTCCTCTCAGGGTGCTCAGCACCCTGGGGAACAGGAAGTTCCTGCCTGGGCGTGCCTGGCAGGCAATGTGGCCAGAGCCTGCCATAGCTATGGCAACCCAGGCAGGAACCTCTGCAGAGGGGGTGATGCAGGGCCCCTGTGTGGACCCCCAAGGAGGTACACTGCCTCCTTGGGATCTGGCAGCGGCCAGCGATCATGTCCTGGTTCCGGGCCACGCACCGGAACCAGAACATTTACTCGGACATTGCCTTGGCAATGTCCGAGGTGGGCCAGCCCTGCAGCACTGAGCAGGTCCGCAGTAAAGTGAAGTCCTTACGACAGGACCATGCGCGAACCCGGGAGGCCTGGGAGGTCCAGGGGGCAGGGAGCTCCACCACCTGCCTCTACTACCAGGAGCTTCACGAATTCCTGGGCTCCGACATGTCCATTGAGGGGCCTCCAGTTGCAGCACCACCGGTGGCAGAGGCCACCCCCAGCAGCCTGGACCTGTTCACTGGCTCAGAGCTGCTGATCACCACCATCTTGGCCCCTGGGTCCGAGACAGAGCCCGGGACATCATGGGGAACCTCTGGAGCCCATGTGGGTAAGTATTCCCCTCCACTGAGGCACACAGAGCTAGGCCTGTCCAGCAGGTCATGGGCAGGGAGAGGTCCAGGGCCAGGCACCAGGGCAGGTAGGGCACAGGGTTGGCGGGTGCAAAGGTCCCACAGAGACAGCTGGCACCAGGTTCACAGGCCCCTGTGTGCCTGGGGGTGGTGAACAGGGACTGGCTGGTAACGATGCAGTAGCATCTTGGGCGGGGTGGAGAGCATGCAGGCCACACCACTGGCAAGTGGCCTTGGGAGACCCACTGGAGCAAGGGGTGGCTGAGTCCAGCTCACCCTCGTGGGCACCACCAGCACGTGTGCCTCCAGGGCACAGTTCCCAGATGTCTGGCAAAAGGAGAACGTGGTCCCCTTTTTACTGCCCTGTTCTTCTTTTTATCCTCACATTCTCAATCTGGCAGGCAGTTTACAATAGAGGGGTTTGTCAGGCTTTTTACTGTAGGGGTTTAAGGAATGGAATGACATAGAATACTGATTCGCACAGGCAAGTGTTCCAGGGTCCCCTTAACCCTGATGGCCACCACAGCCAGACAACATTTTTGCCCATGGCCCTCTGATGCCCTCCGTTGGGTACTGTCCTGGCCTCCTTCTGAGGCTCTGGGAGCCGGTAGCCAGGATCCCTACCCCAGGGCAATGTCCCACGGGATCCTGGGACCTGCTGACAGTCAGGGCAGAGGTGTGTGCTGCAGACAGGTGCACATGGACAGGGCCAGCAGGCAGCAGGGGCCAACTGTTTTCTGCTTCCCCCCAGCAGGTCACGGAGCTGCTCGGCAGCCACCACCACCAGCAGCCCAACGCCAGAGCCCCAGGGCACTCCACTCGCGGAGGTGGGCCCCCTGGTTGCGCGCCGAGCTCCTCGAGAGCCTTGAGGATCTCAGTGAGGAAATGTAGGCGGCCACCCAGGCCTGGAGGAGGGAGCAAGCACAGCGGCAGGCGGCCACCCTCCACGCCATCGAGCGGGTCACCATGGCGGAGGACAGGGTCACTGCAGCGGAGGCCACGGTTGCCACAGAGGTGGAGAACAGGCTGGCCATGGCACTGGAACACCATGCTGAATGGCTGCCAGCCGCAATAGCAGACCACACTGCTGCCATCAGGGAGCTGGCGCTGAGGGTTCGCCGCCTGGCCCTCCCTGGAGGTGATGATGGGCGGAGGGTGGCTGTGGACATGGCTGAGGTATGCCACCCCCTGGACCCTCCTGCAGGCCATGCCTAAACACCCCCAGACTCTTCCACCCTTGTTCCCTTCCGAGTTGCTGCTCCCTCCCCCAACCCCCCAAAGTCCCCTGTCCCCTTCCAAGTTGCTATCCCCTCCCCTGGACTGCCCCCACATTGCCCCATCCCGTGACTCCCCCAGCCCTTCCCTGCCCCAACCCCTGATTAATGTGAAATAAATAGATATAGTTTAGCACATATTCGTGGTTTCGAGTGGTTTTACTAGGGGTAGTTGACAGTGCGGGTGGCGGGGTGGGGGCTGGCTGTGGGTGAACTGGGGAGAGGGTGGTGTGGGGCAGGGCAGGCCTGGCCCTCAGAGTTCCTCCTCTGCGAAGGTGGTCTGGAGGGCGTCACACATGGACTGGGCTTGCTGGGATGGCTGCTCCCGTGTGGGCACAGGTCTGGGCTCCGCATAGTCCCTGCTGAGGACGCGGGCCTCAGCCTCCCACACAGGTGGAATGGGCATGCTATTCACATTTTATTCACCGCGCTGTTCACAGTAGCTGTGGAGGGCCACACACGCACTGATCACTTGGGGGCAGCGTCCTCTCTGTGAGGTGGAGGCGGGTGAGGAGGCACCTCCAGCAGGCCTTGAGGTGGCCGAATGCCCGCTCCAACACCTGGCGGCAGCGAGGGGTTGAGGGGCCCTGCATATGGCCGCATGAGCCATGGCCATGGGGGGTAGGCCGTGTCCACCACAATGAGGACGGGCACCTCTACTCCCCCAAGTTTGATATTGTGAGGAGGGAAGAAGGTGCCTGCCTCCATGTCCCGGTAGAAGGCAGAGTTCCGGAGGACCCTGGCAGCATGGGCCCTCCCTGGCCATCTGACATAACAGTTCTGGAAGTGGCCCTGGTAGTCCACAAGGGCCTGGACAATGATTGAATGGTACCCCTTGCGGTTGTGGGGATGTGTGTGGCATTGAGGATCCCCGCACAGTTGGGGAAGCTGAAGCTGGCTATGCCTGGGATGGTGTCCTGCAGCTCCCCTGGTCTCACCAGACATCACAGCAGGACCCGGTTGATGGCTCTGGTGACCTCGACGCGGAACAGGTGTGCCAGTGACCTGTGGGACTCCGGAGAGGCCATCTTTCAGAGGGTGATGGCCACTCTTTTGTCCACAGGGATGGCAGGCCTCATGGGGGTGTCCCTGTGGTGCAGCAGAGGAGCGAGTTCTGTGACCAGAGGGTGAAGCTGGCCCTGGTCATGTGGAAGTTCCTCCTCCAGTTGTCATCCCCCAGGTGCGCAGTACAACCCGCTCCCACCAGTCTGGGCTGGTCTCCCGGGCCCAGACCTGGCGAGGCATGGAGGGGGGCAGGGGCAGTAGCTCTGCCCTGCGCAAGAGGTGGAGGAAAGCCTTGGGCAGAGGCTAGTCACCCTCTGGGTCCGCAAGCATGGCCGCTGACATGGCCCAGGGAAGTGGCCATGTTGCCACACCGCCCATGGTGCCCTGCCCCTGAAGCAAAATAGCATGCCCACAGTGTGGACAAGCTATTTCGATTCCTGCTTTTTTCCTTATTTCGAAATAACTTTTTTGTTATTTCAAAATAATTCATTTCAAAGTAACGCATTATTTCGAAATGGCTTGTTTCGAAATGGCTTGTTTCGAAACAAGCACTTGTGTGAGAACATGGCCTATGAAGCAGCTCTAAAATCTGTGACAGGATGTTCACCTCTTCAGAAGCGTCTGGACAACTTCTTATTGTCCTAAGAAACACTCCGCAGGCTACAACTAAGGCATCTCCAGCTTTTCTTATGATGGGATGGCAGTTGCGCTCTTGCTTTAATTTGTTGAAACCATGAGACACACGGCAAGTGGTTCAATGCCAACAGCAGGACCAGGTCAGCAGACATTCACCAAGAACAAAGGACTGCACTTTCAGTATTGGACAGCCGGTTCTTGCTCGAAACTACGCTTCAGGAGCTAAATGGGTTCCAGAAATGGTCATTGCCCAGACAGGACCTTTTTCCTACTCTGTTCAGACAGTGAGTGGCCTAGTTTGGCGACGGCACGTAGATCAGTTGCTTCTGTCATATCCATCAGGAAGCTGCCTTTCCAGTGGATATATCTGACTTCACCCTTACTGATGATACAACATCAGAGCATGAAACAACTGTTTCTGTCTCTCCTGCTCCAGTCTTCAACACCTTCAGCCTCCCTGGACCAACCGGACACAACATCCTCTCCGGTTCCAGCTACTTCCCCAGTACCTGTGGTCACACCACCACCAATACCACCTTGTGGTGTGAGCACACCAGCAGTTCACCATAATCCACCTCAAGACAGAAGGCCTCCTAATCGGCTGGATCTTTAGCTAGTGGTGACCCTGTCTTTATGGGGCAGAATAATTCCCCAGGGGTTCGCCGGAGATGGGGCAGTCTACCCTCATGTCCTAGTTTAGTTCTTATTCTTTCTGGGGTGGGTAGGCCTTTATTCTTGGGGGGAGGGGGCTTTTTCATTAGAGGGTGGAGGAATATGTGATGTTTTGGACTACCTAAATATGTGATGTTTTGGACTACCTAGGGTCATTGGGGTTGTCATAATGATAAATGGGAGGGTCGTTTAGGTGCTAGGGAAACCTGTCTGTCGGGTCCTCTCTCTCTCAGTTCTTTTAATAAAGACTCCTTACACAGCTCTGAATATGCTGCCTCTCATTATTGGATTGTAATTTCCCCTAAAACTCTACAAATACTAGCTTCCATATAAGGCGGGGGGGGGGGGGTTGATAGGTGTATATGACCAGAGACATGCATGAAATGGAGAGTGTATCAGCCTGCATACTGCCTACCCAGACACCCTCTGGTGCTCATGAGGCCTGGCTTGCTTGCTTATCCTAACAGATTCCCTCCTGTTTAACGTTCTTGAGCCATTAGGTGAGATACAGTTAAGATTTTAAATATAGTTATACTCGTGGTCAGTGTTTGTGCTTGAGGGTGAGGGGTGAGAGGCTGTAAGTAGAGGAAGGAGTATAGGCAGGATGCCTGAAACCCCTACTTTATGGACAGTGTTATTAGACAACTGTGCAAGGGCAGAGGAAGAAAGGGTATGAGAAGTGGGGAAACCAAGACATATGTCCAACATATCTTCTTTTAGCATATTAAATGGGTCACGAGCTATCATATCACAAGCATGCCCTTTAGATTGAGATTCTGTTCTTCTCTAATGCCATAGTTAGAATTTTTTTTTATTACTCCATAGGAACCAGTAACAGTTGCATTAATAGCAGTGAGGGCAGGTGATAAGCCAGAACTGGTATGTTTTAAGGGCTGGGTGGTCTGGCTTTTGATCCAAGCATTATATGACCTATCCATTTCAGCACTGAGTGAATTTATTATTGAGTTTGCACTTCCAAACAGCCCCCCCCAGCATCACCTAGGGTGCTTCGTTTTTGCCTCTCTACAGCATGGGCACAGACAGCATATTGGTGCATTGATAGTGCTTACTGTTTTTGTAGCCATTGCAGAAGGGTACAGTAAAATTAGACAAGTCATATTTAACTTTAACAGACACCATAATTACATCATGCAATCGTGTCTTATTGCTTCCTAGATGGATAATTTCAAAAGGGATAGCCGTGTTAGTCTAGTCCAATAAAAAAACAACAAGGAGTTGTGTGGCACTTTAAGACTAACAGATTTATTTTTTGCATGAGCTTTCATGGGAGAAGAGCCCAATTCCTTAGATGCTTCAAAGATCATCATTTGGCAAGGCCAAATTTAATATTTTTATGCCAGAAGGGAGCAATCTTAACAATGATTTTTACCACTTGTGTTTTATGTCCTTGGCCAATTTTTGCAAATACCCACTTTGGCATCATGAGGCATAAACACAACTCTGCAGCCCTCCTGTTTGGCAGTGCAACTCGTTTTGCAATTAGATGTACAAGCAGCATCTGTAAAACAGTGAAAGTCATTTTAAATGGTATAGGCTTCACAGCAGAATAAAAAGCATACATCAATTTTAAACTGCTTATACTGAAGTTCAGGCACTTGAAATTCAAAATTGCATTTCCTAATCACTGCAAAACTACAAAAAGTACCATATATTATCGCGTATAAGCCAAAAATTTTGTGCCTGAAAATTGGCTTCAAAACAGGCTCTCGGCTTATACTCAAGAGAATATGCTAGACAGCCCCAGCCCAGGAGTTTCCCTGACCACGTGGCAGGCCGGAGCCCCAGTGTTGCTGGGCGAACATCTTGGGCAGTTGGCCGGGGCTGGGGCTGGAGTGAGGAGGGGCCCTGGCATCTGGAGCGGCCATGTAAGGGGGCCCAGGGGGTTGACCTGGACATTGAGGGGGGGAATCAGGGAGGCCAAGGAAGGGGTGGCAGGGCTTGGGCATTGGTGGGGGGTTGAGGAGTCCGGGGAAAGCAGCAGGAGGACCCAGGGTTTTTGTGGAGCCCAGGGAAGCAGCGACAGGGACTGGGGATTGGGGGGGGGGG
>ML682097.1:605134-619571 GCA_007922195.1 Podocnemis expansa
AGTGAGGAAAGGGCAGCGCAGGGGGCAGCAGCAGGAAACTGAGAAGTGAGCAGGGATGTAGCAGTGAGGAAAGGGCAGAGCAGGGGGCAGCAGGGGTGAGGAAAGTGAGGAAAGGGCAGAGCAGGAGTTCAGGAGTGAGGAATGGACCGGGGGGGGGGCAAGGGAACAGCAGCAGCAGAGATTGTGGAGTAGGGAAGCTGTCAGAAACTCCAGAGGAAGCCAGAAGCAGTGGGTGGTGGGGTTAGGGGCCAAGGCCAAAAAGGGATCTCGGCTTATACCTGGGTCACCAATTTTTAGCTTCTTTTGGGGCTCAGAATTGGGGGGTCGGCTTGTGCCCAGATTGGCTTATACCCGGTTATATACGTAAATGTTTTTGTAAGGATTATAAACAACTTTATGCATGTAGTTATCAAGAAGACAAAACAAAGACCATATTTTTTTGACTCCTGGCTATAGGTGCTTTCAGATCTTTCAGCATTTACAGAGGTGTTAATTTGAAACATAGAATTGAACAACCTTTCCCCTCTCTTTGCAGGAGATAGCATTAAAACATTTAAATTAACTCAATTAAACTTGTGCTGGGTCTCTTTTCTTCCTTTTATTTTCCCCTGGGAGGTGATTGAGCTTTTAACTGTGCTTTGAGCACCCCACCCACATGGAGGTTAGCATACTCACATCACATCAGCCCTCACTGGTTTGCTTAGGGCCTGCTGAAGTTTCCAGAGGCTCCCAGGGTGGTGTCACAGGAGGCATTTTCTATAGGAAACAGTTAGCAAAGTTAAACAGCACTTTTACTTCCATTAAAACACTTATTTCCAAAATTACCTTTTATTTTTCCTGTAAACACAGTACAATACACAATGATGTTAATAAGAGGACAAACATAGTTTCTGTTGCAACAGCAGATCCATGGATTTTTTCTTTAGGTGTTTTGCTGACACCAGGTTCTCTAGAAGTTCTGAAAGGCAAAAAACATTTTTCTACCCCTAAGGGGTGGCAGATTCTTGCTTAGATGACCACTTTCTTTTATACATTTTAGTTTCGATTTTTAAAACCTTACAGATTTAAATGTATATATTTGCACATACATTTTCTTTCCTTTGCACTGATTTAGGGGTTTTTTATATATATTTTTACACAAATAATATTCCCTTCAGACTCAAATTTCACAGCAGCCCGAGCACAGAGATTTTAGCCCAGGTTATATCAGGGCATTTAGCTTTAGTAAGAAGATGGAGATCTCTGGGATGCAAGGTGTAGGTGTTAATCATCTGGGTAATTTTTTTTCAAAACACAAGATCTGGGTCATTGGGCTTTAAATCAAGAAGGTCTTTTAACAGGGGGCACTCACTTTGGTCTTTTAGTTTTTGCCAGCTTCCAATCTTGAATGTGTTTAACCAGATGTTTCCAACTGATTTCCTTTTGATTACAATCATTATTATCTGAGCCAGAATTGGTAGAATCGTCCTGCTGCTGAATGATCGCAGCAATGTGATGTGCAGGAGTTATATTCTTTTATTTTGAGTTTTAAGGGATTGTTCTCTGCTTGGAGCTCATTTATTTTATAGTTTAGATCCATTCTTTGGTTTAAAGCCTTTTGGCGTTTTTCTAATTCCTGGGTCCTTTTCTCATATTCACAATACAATATCACAATTCCTTTTTCCAACTTTCCTTTTGTCTGACCAGACCTCCACAACAAACTGTCCTTCACACTTCCACTTTCACTCCATCTATCCTCTAGCATGACCTTTTGGACCTTCCTATGCGTCTCCTTTATAAACTCAATAATTTTTCCTCCAGTAAAGGGCATTATTGAGCCATCCCCAATAGTTCACCTTCCCGTTGAGGACACTACTGTGGTACCTTGGGGTACACAATGTGACATTGTCAACCAGCTTCCCTGAAACACACCCTCTCTGCATTCAGGGGAGGCCAAGCACACCCTCTCTGTGCTTGCCAAAGGTACAGTCTCTGCTTCCTGTGTTTCCTGGCCAGGGACTTCCACCAGTTAAGCACACCCTCTCTTTGCTTACCAAAATACACATAATGCTAGCAGAAACCCTTCAGTCCTCCTGTCTGTATGCCTTATGTGAGATTTGTTTTAAGAAGGTGGGGTACCAAATGGGTATCCCAGAGAGTCTCAGATCAAGGTGTGCGCTAGAGGTGGTAAATATAAAAGGTACTCACCTCTATCCTTGATTGTGAGGACTGTCTGGGTTCCGATGGTGCCGTGCTTAGCTGCGTCAAATTGTAAGTCTGGAAAGGTCCCTCCAAGAAGGATGAAGCAATACAGACAACACTGAAGAGGTTTATTTACAGTACCAGCTTCAAAATGGAAGTAGCATGGCAATTGCTTATGTAACACCCACATGGCCAGATTGAGTCTGCCTTGCAGGCGGCTTGGGAGCACAGCAAGGAGAGCCCCTTTGCCCCAGAGGCACCTGTTCCAAACCCACGGAGTGACCACACACACACTGGGATAGCGCAGGGATTATGGGGAAGGTTTATTTACAGAGATGCAAAGGGGAAACCAACAGTGGAGATGGGACAGCAGTAACAGAGTAAACAGCTAACACAGGGGCCTGCAAGGCCCAACAATGCAGCAGGCTGGAGGCAGATGTGAGCTCTGCTTCTGCACCATGAGTTCAGGAGTCCCAGCACAGTTCCAGTCCAGAGTTCAGTCCAGCAACTCCTAGTCTTCGGCCAGCACTTTCTCAACAAAAGAAAATCCTCTGATGCCTCTTCTGCCACTCTCTGCGAACCCAGAGCGGCCCCCTCCCCACTTAACTAACTACAACCTCCCCCCTGATTCCAGGTGCTGTACTCACGGCCCCACAGTCCCAGCTGGCCAGTCACTGGATGCTGCTCTGTCCTTGAGTGACTCTTCCCAGCACAGTGTCCTTCTGTGGGTGCTGGCCTGGCATCCCAGGTCAGCCGCTCTGTCTTCCCTGGCTTCAGGCAGGGCCTCTCTCCCTCTTCCTCCTTCCCAGGCCTCTGGCTGCAGCTCCAGCCCCCTCCTCAGCTCCACAATCTCCCCCACAGGGCAAAAATTTAAAGGGACCACACTCCTTAAAACCCCAGGGGGATAAAACTACCCCCCCAAAGAAAAGGATCCTTGGTGTCCCCAACAAGGAGGGCAGTTTCAGTCCATGGATTCCCAGCAGGAGACCCAGGGCCCCCACTGGTCAGGAGTAACGCAATCATCCAACTCACAGGACACTGAGGGGTGGAACAGGTTTCCTGTGAGGCAACTCAACCCCCGGGGTACCCCAGAGATTTTTACTTCACTGGGTTCTCCCAACCGATCATATGTCAGCACACCCCTGGGCTTACCTTCCCTGGAGGAATGGCTAAGTTGGCTGTCAGGCATCGACTGCTGTGGCACTATGGAACGTGGGGGCATGGTGACAGATCCTTGAGGTGTAAAAGCAGGGGCATCAGGATCTAAAGTGGCTGTATGGGGTACAGGGTTCTCCTCCTCATCAGGCCCTTGGTGGGTCTCCACAGATTTGGCCAATGAACCCTCTGGTACACTTACTGTGGGTTCTTCCCCTTCCCCATCTCTTTGTGCAATGTTGGAAAGATCTGGTGTGGTTGAAACTTCTCCAAGAGGACATTGGCTGAACACTAGTTCTTCCTCACTCTTTGAGGAGCCAGATGTTTGCAAAGTCCTATTATAGCTGTGTTGCTGGGATCGTGTCCAACTTGCAGGACCGGGGGGCTCAGAAACTATGGAAACATCCTCATCCTCACTCTCTGAGGCGCTGGGTGTTTGCAAAATCCTGTTATATCTCCGTCGTTTGGATCGTGTCCGACTGGCAGGACCAGGGGACTCAGAGACTGTGGGATCATCCTCATTAGGAAACAATACCTGTCCAACAGGTAACAGGTGATTCTGGTGTAGAGTTTTAGTGGGGCCACGACTGCCCTCCAGGCGTATCTGATACACTGGTAGATCTCCCAGTTTCTCTTCAATGACATACGGGTGTGACTCCCAACGATCAGCAATTTTGTGCTTTCCCTGTAATCTCGGATTTCGGGCCAGCACCCGATCACCAATCTGAAGTTCCTGTTGCCTCACTCGCTGATCATATCGCAATTTGTTCCTTTGATTCTGTTGGCCAGAAGCTTGTGTTGCTATCCGATATGCCTCCTTCAATTGGTCTTTTAGGCGAGCTACGTACTGTAAATATGGTTCAGGGAGTGCCGCATCGGAAGGCATTCCAAAACAGAGGTCAACTGGCAGCCGTGCCTGTCGACCAAACATCAGCATGTATGGTGTGTAGCCAGTTGCCTCATGCCGAGTGCAGTTATAGGCATGTACCATGTGCTTCACGTGCTGGCTCCAGGATTTCTTCTGGTGAGGCTCTAGGATTCCCAGCATGTTGAGCAGCATGCAATTGAATCGTTCAGGCAGTGGGTCCCCTTGTGGATGATAAGGGGTGGTGTGTGATTTTTTGATCCCCATGATTGTACAAAGTTCTTTTATTAATCGACTCTCAAAATCCCATCCCTAGTCTGAGTGTAGTCTTGCAGGCAACCCATAGTGAACGAAGAACTTGTCCCACAGGATCTTGGCAAGTGTGGAAGCTTTTTTTTATTATTATTTTTTGTGGGATAAGCCTGAGCATAATGAGTAAAATGGTCGGTTACCACCAGGATATTTGCTGTGCCCTGGCGATCAGGCTCTAATGACAGAAAGTCCAGACAGACAAGCTCCATGGGTGCTGAACTTGTGATATTGACAAGAGGGGCTGTCTGCTTAGGCAAAGTCTTTTGTTGGATGCATCGGGTACAAGTGTGTACATGGTGGGCAATGTCCCACCCCATCCGGGGCCATTAGAACCTTGCCTTAACTAAGGCCTCTAATTGTTCTACTCACAGGTGACACATTCGATCATGGCAGGCCTCTAATACACCTTGCCGATACTTTTGTGGTAGTACCAACTGCTTTGGGTGAGGTCTCGGGGAATGCTTCTTCCCTTGATAAAGTCGCCCATCTTAGACCAATAAGCAATCCCATTCCTTCAGCAAAAGGGGGGTTACACTTATATACACAGGCAGCGTGTTTACTGGTTTAAACTAGTTTTCCTAACACTTTGGGAAAAACAACTCCAGATATGGGAAGAGGGTCAAGGTGGTGATGAGGGGTGGTCTTAACAGGTTAGGAAATACTAGCTTCCATATAAAGCAACAGTGGGAGGGGGGTTTGATAGGTGTATGTGACCTGAAGCATGCATGAAATGGAGAGTGTATCAGCCTGCATGCTGCCTACTCAGACACCCTCTGGTGCTCATGAGGCCTGGCTTGCTTGCTTATCCTAAAACAAGGTAACACATGGGAGGGATGGCCACAAGAACCACCACCCCTACAGTGCATAACAGGTGCTTTCTCATCATTGGGTTTTATGGGGAAACAGAGTTTGCTGGGAAAGATTTGCAGTGCGCAATGGCCAGAAAATGCATGATGGGAGGAGCGTGGAGTGAGTGGTGGTTGGATCAGGGAACTTCCCTGCGACTAAGAAACAACACCTATCAAATCTATATACTAGCCATACGACAGCTTAATATAATAGAACACCTAACGCTACCAATGAAATGGGCTGAGGTCATACCAGAACCCTCCTGAATAAATTGGGACTGCCCGGCACAGCTGTTAAAGACAACTCCAGACTGAACAGCACAGAACACACATTCTGGAAGCCTAGGTTCTCTGGGGAATAATCGCGTTTCAACTGGCAACTCTGAATTGTCTGCTGACTATGCTTCGACTGATGTAGCATGAGTCCTTTGAACAAGCTTAAAAGATTCTTATTTGCTCCTCCTTATTTGTCCCTCCTCCCTTTCTGAAACTAGTGCAAAAAATGTAACTAGAAGTATGCCATCTCCTGCAGAAGATCCTTGATGGGAATGTTGCATTAACATCTTCCTCACCCTTTTTCTTTCTTGCTTGTTAAGGAATGTGTAGTCATTTCTGTTGCAAGAATAATATATTTCAAGGTAAAGCCCCTGCACTCTGTAGATTAAAGTTGTAAATAACAGGGGAGGGTATAATTATATTCACCATGTAGTTATTAACATCTGTTTGAAGTGTTTGTCACGGAGAACCCAGAAGAGCCTCTTGGAACCCCTCTGTTAACAGCCCACCAGGGACTCTGCTACGGTGGAGCCTTCTCCCATTCACCAGGGTCTCCACGCTACCTGTAGCCAGCTTCCCAAATCCAGGCCCAGAGAGTCCGATCCTTGCTCTGTCTGGTCTCCCTTGGGGGGGGGGGTTCCTCCCCCTACGAGGGTCCCAGGCGTCCCAATCAGCAGTGACACTCAGCCAGTGTAGCAGTCAGAGGGTTTATTAGCAATCCACTTTGCACAGCAGCTAGGACAGTTGGCTCTCAGATCACCTAGGAGGGCAGATAGTAAACCCCCAGGACAAGCCCCGGAGGTCCTGCTCCTCCGACCTCCATCTTCCTTCCTCCCCTCTCTCCTCTTTGTCCTCCCCTCTATCCAGCTGCCCTGCCCCTGGTCTAAACCGGCCACAACCTGTCACCCCCAGGGGGTCCAGGTAAGGTCGCACTAAAGCCTCTCCCCCCCTAGTGGTACCTATAGTTATCACACCCCTGTGTCCCATCACCAGAATACCATCACCAAAGAACAGGAACAGAAAAGAAGAACCACAGTAACCCAAGTTACTTCATCACACCTCTTCCCCCTTGGAGACTGAACTGAGCGGGGTCACCTCTGCCGGTGACCTGGGGAAGTTCTGACCCCCACCCTCGTGATAAGGCATCTGCTACTACATTTGCACTTCCCTTCACATGTATCACCTCCATATCACAGCCCTGAAGGATTAACCCCCCACCTCCTGAGCTTGGCATTAGTACCCTTTTAGCAAGCCCTCCCAGCTTGACTAAAATCTCATCCAGCCGGGGCATGGGGTATGCGTCAGACACTGTGATGGAGTTCAGCTTGCCATAGTCTACACAGAACTGGATCGAGCCATCTTTCTTGGGTACCAGCCCTATCGGAGAAGCCCATGGGCTGGTAGATGGTTGTATAACCACCAAGGCCAGCATGTCCTGGATCTCCCTCTCTCCATCCCAGGCTACCTTCCCAGTGACTCTAACTGGGGAGCACTTTATGGGATTGGTCGTTCCGGTCTCTACGTGGCGCACCACTAAGTTGGTAAGCCCAGGCCGGCTAGAAAACAGTGGTCGGTAGGACTCCAGCCCTGCGCTAATCTCTTCCCTCTGGGCCACAGTTACCTGGTCAGATAAGGGAATTGAGTCCAGGGAGGATCCATTCTCCACCCGGCTACCGAACCTCCACAGGGAATCTCCCCCCAGACCCTCCCATTGTCCGCATACAGTCAGTCCCAGCCCCTCTCTGTCAAAGTAATGTTTCATCATAATACCAGTGTACACTTTTTGTTTATGTGACCAGTGGGACAGTTCTACCAGATAGTTCACATCGCTCAGTTGTTTGGTGACCTTGACGGGTCCCTCCCAGGCAGCCTGGAGCTTATTCCTTTGCACCGGGATAAGAAGCCTCACCTGATCCCCAACCCCATATTGTCTGGCCGGGGCACTGAAATCATCCTCAGCTTTCTGCTGCCTTTGGACCTGCATTAAGTTCTCCCTAACCAGGTCCATAAGCCCCAAGAGTTTCTCCTGGAAAATCAGGATGTATTCTACTACTGATTCCCCAGTGGGGGAAGCCTTCCCCTCCCACTCATCTCTTACTAAGTCCAGAGGGTCTCTCACTCTTCTCCCATGTAACCGCTCAAATGGAGTGAAACCCGTGAATGCTTGGGACACATCCCAGAATGCAAACAGCAGGGGTGGTAGATATTTGTCCCAGTCCTGTGAGTATTGAGCCATAAAAACCTTTAGCATCTTTTCCAGAGTCTCATTGAATCTTTCCACCAGCCCGTTGGTCTGCAGGAGATAGGCTGACGCCCAGGTGTGTTGGACCCCGCACTTCTCCACGAGACACTGCAAGAGGACTGACATACAGTTAGACCCTTGGTCAGTGAGGCCCTCCTGTGGGAACCCCACCCTACTGAAAATGCCCATCAGAGCATCTGCCACCTTGTCAGGTTTGGTGGGAGCCAGAGGTACAGCCCCTGGTTACGGGGTAAACAAGTCTACCCCCACCCAAATATATTTCTTCCCTGATCTGGTGGCTTTGCTGAGGAACGCTACTATGTCCATCACCCTCTTCTGGAATGGCTCCTCTATGACCGGGGGGGGGGGTGTCTCAGCTCAGCCCCACCTTTGTCCCGGGCCTTCCCCACCCTCTGACAAGTGTCCCATGATTGGCAATATCGCTTGACTGCATCAAAAATTCCCGGCCAGTAGAAGTTTTGCAGCAGCCGCGGCTGGGTGCATTTTATCCCCTGGTGTCCTGACAGAGGAACATCATGGGCCAAGGACAACAGTCTTTGGTGGTATCTTTGGGGCACCACCAATTGTTGCCTGATCTGCCATGGCTCTGCCTTTGCCACTGGAGTCCACTCTCGGTACAGGGCCCCTTTCTCCCACAGGAATTTCTCCCTGTGGTCTCTCCCAAGGGACTCCTCCGCCCCAAGGTCTGCGAGCACCCTCAGCTTTGCTAGTGAAGGGTCGCCCCACAGATCCTCCTGAAACTCGCCTGTGGGAGTCCAGGGTGGGATCCTCCTCCTCACACTTTTCTGGCCCCATCGGTTTCGTCCACCCCTCTACAAGGTTTCTCAGCTTTGTATCAGGGACACCAGATGTAAGGAGCCCCTGCAGGCCCTGGCTCCTGGTAGCGGCCAATGTTATCTGGGGTTTACCAGGCCACCCTTCTAGATTTTGTCCCATCAGTACCTCGGCTGGCCAACGATTGTGCACCCCCATCTCCTTGAGGCCCTCTTTGCCTCCCCACTTCAGATGCACTCTTGCTACAGGTACTTGTACAGGTAGCCCGAACACCTCCCTTAGGTTCAGGTAAGTATCAGGGACCATCTTGTCGGGTCCCACCACCTCCAGCCGGGCCAGAGTCACCTCCGCACCTGTATCCCAGAACCCTTGGACTTTTCTTCCCTCTGCCTCAATAGGGGTGAGGAGCTGCTGACCTCCCTTTGGTGGGCCTGAGCTCACTTGGTGAATAGAGGATTCTGAGTCTGGAGACTTGCCCGGTACCAGCAACCCCACCTGGCCACCCACTCCCTCACTGGGAGTGTCAACCCGACTATCTGCCACTTCTGCCATGGTTAGGACCTCCTCTGGACAGGCTCCTACCCAATGCAGCCTTTGGGCAGTCGATTTGGCCCTCGTGTCTCTGTGTTTTGGGCACTGCACTGTTTTGTGGCCTGTCTCACCATGAGAAGCACCTCCAGTCTCCCTGTTCACCCGGGCCTAGTTGAGTAGTTCCCTTGGATGATCTGTTTTCTGGGGCTCCCTTCCGAGAGTCCTGTTGGAGCCTCCCCCACAGGTCCCCCTTCCAGCCCCTTCCCCCTTCAGACCTAGCCCATGCCCTGACCGGCTGGCCACAAACTCATCAGCCAGCCTGCCGGCACTGCGTAGGTCCTTGGGTTTCCGGTCAATCAGCCACCGCCTCAGGTCAGGGAAACAAATGTTATATAACTGTTCCAGGCCCAGCAGTTCCCCTACTTCTTCCCTGGTTGCATTCCCAGCCAAGCCAGTCCATTTCCAGAGGTACTACTTTATCAACGTGCTGGTTTCCAGGTAGGTCACCCCTGGCTCTTTCTGCACAGATTGTAGTTTCTCCCAGTACGCCTCAGGGGTCAGCTGAAACTTTGGCAGCAGAGCTTGCTTGAACTGCTCATAATCTCCAGTTTCTGCTCCCTCCATCTGACCGAGTACCTCCATCACTTTTGGACCCAAAAGAGGGGTCAGATACCGCAGCTGGTCTGCGAGATTCACCTGATGCACCTTACAGGTTTTCTCAAAGATGATGAGGTAGATATCAATGCCCCCTCCCTCCTCAAAGGGACCCATCAACTTAGTACTTCGGGGTCCAGCAGGAAGGGGCTCTCGGACTCTGCCCTCTCTGTTCCTTGGGGCCCCGTCTGGGCTCCTAAGTCTGGCCAGCTCCAGCTCATGTTGTCTCTCTTTCTCTCTCTCTGCCATCTCCAGTTGTTTCATTTCTAACTCAAATTGGCGTTGTCTTGCTTTATCCTGTAACTCCTGTAACCTCAGCTCCAGTTCCAGCCGCCTTATTTCTGGGGGGGAACTGAACTGTGAGTGCCCCCTAGGAAGTGGGGACTGCTGCTGAGAAGGCCCCGGGCTGCAGCTCCTAGCTCCTCTGGACACCTCCTCTGGGGCAGACTGGCGTCGCCTGCGCCCCTCTCTGGCTGGGGTTTGTTGTTGGGGCAGGTCAGGGCTGCTACTGCTGCTACTTCTGAGCTCCCTGGAGGCTCCCACCACTGAGGGGTCTCTCTTTCTGCCCCCATCGCTCTCTTCCAGCTGGGCAATGAGCTGCCCCTTGGTGAACCTGCTGACTTTTAATCCTCGAGCCTTACTAATGTTCACTAGTTGTTGTTTTAACAACCGCTTGTAATCCATGTTGTACTGTTATCACCAGCAGTAGGTAAGACGGTCTCTCAGTGAATCCAGCTCTCAGGATCAGGTTTCACCAAGCACACCTGAGTCCACTTCCCCCATCGTCCAATCAGCTGCAGGACATTTGCATGTTCACTGCTCTCTCTCTCAGTCTCCCAGCAGGGAAATGTTTCCACAGAGTGGGCCTCTGATTGGCTGCCTCCCTGCCTTCCAATTCAAATCCAGGGCATGGATCCTTCCAGGGTCTGTCCAGACCACCCTGGAGAAAACCCCTCTCTTGGTCAGGGATGCAGGTCTTTGAACAACTCCCCAGCTGTCTCTGGGCTACGCAGCTTCATCAAATGAGTCCCAGGAGCCTGGTGATCCACAAAGCTCCCTGTGTCTGCTCAGACACACACTGTCCTTCCGAAGGGACTAACGTTACCCCTTCCCGCTGCCCCCTCTTGCCAGCGCTGCACTGGATAGTCACTCACTGTGGGGTCTCGCTGTAGGGCGTCCCGTTGCTGCCACCAGATGTCATGGAGAACCCACAAGAGCCTCTTGGATCCCCTCTGTTCACAGCCCACCAGGGACTCTGCTACGGTGGCGCTTTCTCCCATTCACCAGGGGCTCCACGCTACCTGTAGCCAGCTTCCCAAATCCAGGCCCAGAGAGTTCGATCCTTGCTCTGTCTGGTCTCCCTTGCGGGGGGGGGTTTCCTTCCCCTACGAGGGTCCCAGGTGTAATCAGCAGTGACACTCAGCCAGTGTAGCAGTCAGAGGGTTTATTAGCAATCCACTTAGCACAGCAGCTAGGACAGTTGGCTCTCAGATCACCTAGGAGGGCAGATAGTAAACCCCCAGGACAAGCCCCGGAGGTCCTGCCCCTTCGACCTCCATCTTCCTTCCTCCCCTCTCTCCTCTTTGTCCTCCCCTCTATCCAGCTGTCCTGCCCCTGGTCTAAACCGGCCACAACCTGTCACCCCCAGGGGGTCCAGGTAAGGTCGCACTAAAGCCTCTCCCCCCCTAGTGGTACCTATAGTTATCACACCCCTGTGTCCCATCACCAGAATACCATCACCAAAGAACAGGAACAGAAAAGAAGAACCACAGTAACCCAAGAGGTTTTCTTACTTCATCACAGTGTTAATATAACCAAATAAGGTTCTATGGGGAGTTAGAATCCCAGAAACTGGAAGGGATCATGACAGGTCATCAGGTCCAGTCCCCTGCACTCATGACAGGCCAAGTAGCCTCTTAAACCATTTCTGATATGTGCTTGTCTAACCTGCTCTTAAAAACTCCCAATGATGGAGATTCCACAGCCTGTCTAGGCAACTAATGCCAGTGTTTAATCACCCTGACAGTTAGGAATTGTTGTTGAAATGTAAGTTTTTGCATAATTTTAAGCATAAAAAGGTCTGTAATACCAACCCCTCCTCATTCATTACAGAGTCAAGAAGGAATGAGCAAGCAATGAAGGGTAATCATCCATCCAATCTGCCTCTGTTTTGTTTTCTAACAAGTTGCAAAGATGTAACAGAGGGGAGAATTTTGCTTGTTGAATCTTGATTATGTGAGAGATATCAGCTTCACTTTCTGTTAAAATATTAAGTGCTAACAGTTTACTGTCCAGTACCAACAAAAATGCAGTCTGTGAATATCAAAATGCATCAGTCATGAAAGAAATTTGCAATGATTTTTAGTAAATTAAAATCATTATACTTCTGGAGACTTTTTCTGTTTTCACTTGCATTAGGGTAATTGCTGCAGCAGAATGACTGGTTTCACTCAGAAGCGAATTTGGCTCACACCCATATTCTAATACATATGTTTAACATGGTTAAAGTCAAACATTAGGCTTTGTTTCAGTTTTGAGAGAGAGCATAGGTTTTCTTCTGAAATAACAATTGTTTACTTTGAAGGGCGTAACAAGGACAAGCAACTAGTTCAGCCAGAGTTTTCCTGGCAAAGGCAATTTTACTGTAATAACACAATAGCAGTTCTTAGCCATGTTTGACATTTTCCTCAAATGTTTGTTTTCAGCTTTCTGGTGGGTAAATATATTTTTTGGGCTGAAACTTTTTCAAGCTTACTCTTCACCTAAATGGTGATGTGGCCTGTGGAAATTTAAGTCTGTACAACTGTTCTTGAATTGTTAGCTGGTCATTAAAAGATTTGCTCAGAAAAACATTTTTAGAAGCTTTTTAGAAACCAAGAAAACTCAAGAATTGTTTTGTTTTAAAATATCATTCTAATGTCCTTGATGTGAACTGTAGGTAATGATGCTGCTCTCCTTTGTAAGGCACTTTGAGATCTACTGAGGAAAAGTAATAGAGCAGAATGGCTCCAGGGGGTCCGCAGACAGGCTGGGAGCTGGGGCTGGACACTGCTGGGGTCTCGGGTTCCCATGGAGACCCAGGCTACCAGCTGGCAGAGACCTTCCCCTGGGCTGGGAGTTTTTAAAGTTCCCATGCCCTGAGCATGCTTAGCCTGTGGGGGGCCAGGTGCAGCAGCTCCAGCCAGGTAAGGGAGACAAGGGGCCCTGGGGAGGGGGGGAACCAGGGAGGGGGCCAAAAAACAGACCAGTGGGTGGGGAAGACTATGGGGCAGGGAGGCTTCTCTGGAGTGGTGGGGGATGTTTCCTGCCAGTGGGGGCTGGATCCCATCAGCAAAGGCTCCTCTGGAGAGGTGGGGGGGCCACATCCTGCTGGTGGGGGCCATATTCTGCCCCCAGGTGCCACATTGTGCCCAGCAGCGGTACATTAAAACTACAGCCAGGGAGGCTGCAGAGCTTTTTGATTAAAATAGATGTCCACAGCCTGGAAAATGTTGGGAACCATTGTGATAGAAAACCTAGGTACAGATTATTTTTAGTACTATCAGGTATGCTGCCTTTAAATTCTAAAGTCACTTTTGATTAACATTTATTTTACATGATGTATGAGGCACTTTACACAACAAGTAAAGACACTGTCACCACATCAAAGAGCCCGTGATCTAAATTTAATGTGATACAACAATCCAGGACCTTAGACAAAACAGCGGGAGGAGAAAAAATGGAAGGATAATAGACTAGATTTTTAAAGGTATTTATTCACCTAATGGTGCAGATAGATATCTAGTGAGATTTCCTGAAGTACTTAGGTCCCTAACTCCAACAGGTATTGGGCACCTAGGCACTTTTGAAACACAAAACCAAAGGGCTGCAAAGCTGAATCTGAAATTCTTACATGCAGAAATACCAAACTCTACAGAAAACAGAAACAGCATGAAGGACACTATGCATTATCTTTGTAAGAAAGCCTATTTAACCATTTTGTGACATTTTACATATCCAAGAAATTCATCTATTCTGCATCATTCTCTTTAGAGCTCCTTGTCAGGAATCTCAAGGAGCCTGAGGTGACAAAGTGGGAATTTCCATAATGTTTCGTATGAATGCTGTGTGTGCCTCATTATCCCCTATGTGGGAGAAGGGTGTGTGATCACTGCAGAATTCCTTAGAGCAGGTGTGAGCAGCTCCCTGAGCCCAGACAATAGCTGGACACTCTGTGGCTGTGTTCTCACACAGCCAGTTATTTCGATATGGTTGTTTCGCAACAACCGTATATCGAAATAACCCTTATTTCGAAACAACTTATTTCGAAATAACAAAATGTTAATTCGAAATAAGGAAAAAACCGGGAATCGAAATAGCAAGTTCACACTGTGAACTTGCTATTTCGGTACCTGGTCCAAGGGGCTGCAGCCCCCTGGGGGTGAGCGGCTGCGGCAGCTCCCCCTGCAACCCCAGAAAGGGGGCTGCAGCCCCAGAAAGGGGGGTGCAGCCCCCAGTGGGGGGGTGGCAAGCAGCTGCAGGGCGCTGGAGCCCGCCGCCGGAGCTGGGGCACCGGGCTCAGCCGGCAGCCCAGGCTGC